>PVKA01006950.1:0-48423 GCA_004027165.1 Ctenomys sociabilis
CATTAAGTATACAATAAGTTTCAATGTTTTCATAGTTTGAACATCATTATATGCATTTTTTTGGTGATCATAGTGATAGCATCTGTGATAAACTGAATACATAAATTGCTGGCAATTCTTCATTCCTTGTGTGCAAATTGGACTCCTGTCCCTGTAATTTTGAGAGCTTTCCCACTCTGATGCTGAGATTAACTGTGTGACTTGCTTTGGCCACAAGGATGAAAGCAAACAAATCAAGCAGAGGCTTGAAAAGGTCCTTGAATGATGATTTGTTGTTCTCGCTGACCTTGAAACCTGCCACTATTAAGAAAACAACACACACACTGAGAAATTTTTCTTCCAGTATTCAAAACAATTTAACAAAGAATTCAGCTATGTCACTGATGAGCATCCCAACATTTGCTACACATTTTTGATAGCTCTTTTTCATTTTATTTATTAATTTAAAATTATCGGTCAGTAGTCAGGTGAGCCTAAACCATTCGTCATTTACAATGGCTTCCTACAGATGTCAGCTGAGAAAAAAATAGACACAATTACCCTCTGAAATGTAATTCACTATTTGGAATGTGTAGTAAAAGATGTTTCACATTTTATTAATACTTGTGAATTGTATTTCACAGACCTATTTGATCATTATGATGTGTAATCAGCTTCCCTCAGTGTTACACGTTCACCGGCACATTGCTGAGTAGCATACAGTGCACCCCCTAAGGATGGACACTGAGGCAGAGGAGTGCTTCTCTCCTTTCTCCTGCTGCTGATCATGATGCCTAAAGCCATTAGCCAAGATTCCACAATCCCAACAGTTGAACTACTGAAAGATTAAAATTCATAGTCTAAGATCCTTTAAGATAAAAAAAATCTCAAAAACTTGGGGCCGGGGATGTAGCTCAGCAGCATAAGTGGCTGCCTGGCAAGTGCAAGGTCCTGCGTTCAATGTCCAGTGCCCAAAAATGAATAAATAAATAAAAATCAAAAATCAAAAATCTCAAAAACCCTAAACCCAACAGATTAAAATTCAAACCTTAACTCCTGAAAGACAGTATCTCAAAAACTCTAATTTCTATTGGAAAATTGCTAAGTGAGAATTCTTGATCATAAGCAGGATAGCTGTGAAATTATCCAGTCTGTAATTCTACCCTTTGCACACAGCACCATTCTTGCCTTCCAAAAATGTCCCTCAAACAAGAATAACAAGAATTCAGCAAGTTTCTGAACCAAAAACACTAGCTCTAAGAAACGTAAACTTTTAAAAGAGACTTTTTCTGTGCTATACATTACACTAAGTGAGGAACCACCCTGGCCTGGAAGCTGTCTGTGTAAGTAAATGAATTTATAATCTCTACTTTACCTGACACAGACAAACTACTTGTGTCTCTCTTTGGCTAACAGAAGGCACTTTCAGAGCTATTCCATTTTTTCAAATCAAAACTATAGAATTTGTGCTCCTATTGCATCTGAAAATTCTAGAATCTATCTTCTCATTTATTTTATTTATTTATTTAGTTATTTTATTTTAAGGAAGGTTCTACAGGGTGTTTTGAGTCTCACTACTACATGGGACTCATAGTGATCCACCAGTTTACAGCCCAAGGGCTGGAATTACAGGTGCGCGCCACCATGCCCAGTCTCAGTTGCCCTCTCAGCATGCTTGGACCCTGGGCCCCTACGCCTACTTGCAGGCGCTTTAATCTACTGAACTATCATTTATGTATTAATTACAAGAAAAAACATAAGATTTTATAAATGCTTGTTTGAATATTTGATATACTTCATGGAATAAAATAGGTCTCAACTGAATCCCCATACCATGACAAATTAGAGTAAGGTGTGACCACAAAACTTTTATGAGTTAATTTTAAGGTGTGACAAATATAGTTTGTGTGTGGAGGGGTATGTTTGTTTTTCCATCAGCTCAACACATTTGGTGGAAATTCGGGTAAACAGACTGGCCATGTGATAAGGCAAAGATAGAAAGTCCAGAACAACAAGGTGTCCTCTGTCTGCACTGGAATTTTTCCTGTTGATGAAACTCCAGGGACTTAAAAATCACACAAAGAAGAAAACACAAGATTATTGAAAAAGTGGGAAATAACATTACTTACGCACGCTCGGATAAGACACGCCAGGGAGCGGCTGTCTAATCACCAGCATTGCTGCTGTCACGTTTTCAGTTAGGTGAACACATGCTGAAAACGTGGAAGTGCAGTGGCACAGGGTTCAACAATTTGGCAGCCGTGCTGCATACAACCTGAACACTGCCCCTGCACCACAGCCGGGCCAGTTATCCTTGTCACCTGGTCTTTTGAACAATGGGAATTGTGGCTTTTCGTTGTTAGCTTTCTGAATTCCAGCATTTACAATTATGCTTTTAGGGATTTTGATCTTCAGGGATTTTCCATTTTAGAGATTTTCATCTACCAGAATTCTGACTTTTTAGATAATACCACTCAGGATTTGGTCTCCTGGATTATGTTCCAAACTCCAGTTCTCAGTCATGAAAAATGGTAATAAATTATTTTCCCCTGAGAGAATGCTGCTCAGATCTTTAAGTCAAAGATCATGTAATTAATGAAAATAGGTTGTACCTTCCCTTATAAAACTGCAGAGAAAACTAAAATGATGGCTGGCGGGAGAGTCAGGAGGTAAATTTTCAAAATATTCTAGTTTTTTTTTTTTTAACTTTCTCTTCATAAATAAATAGCCCAATTATATTTTATTGCAGTCAGTTCTCTGATATGTTTGTACCAATTAGAGTCAGAAATCAGGTAACACTTTCCTCCTGAGCCTCACACTGATGATCCAAGAGCGTAACACCAACCCACCAACTTAGCATTATCAAGTTAATGTCCAAACAATGATGTCAGTTGACATAACACTTGAGTTTAATTTTTCCATTGGTGTAAAAATCATCAAAGAGTAACCTGTAATACTAAAACAAGTGAAAGAAATATATTTAGAAATGAACTTTTTCTTTCCTAGTTTTCTCATAACCTTTACTATCTACAGTTAACATATGTGCATGAAAAAAATTATTGAGGAACTTAATTCATTCACTCGTACCATTTTTTTTTCTGAAGATTAATTTAAAATAAGGTGTGATTTGCTTGTATGGTAGATATGTAGGCTGAACAAAATTAATGTCTTGTAGAGAAAAATAAGGTAGCGGCCATAGCACTGTGTGAAACTAGAAAAACAGACGATAAGACAATGGATGTTCACAAAAATATATAAAGAAAGAAATTCTGGAAGGCTAGGGCAAAAGGATCTCAACTCTGAGGCCTGAGTGGTCATCTTAGCAAGACCCTGTCTCAAAATAAAAATAATAAGTAAATTAAATTAAAAGGCTAGCGATGAAGCTCTGTGTGAAATCCTGAGCTCAGTCCCCATACTGTGATCAACCAATGAATGAATGCATGAATGACAGCAAGGGCAAGGGGTGGGAGAAGGGCGTCATCTGTATAAGAAACTCAAAGAAGAGCACGGACAGGTGCCTACAATGGCACACGGTAATGAAGAAGCTGAGAAACAGGACAAGAAAAAAGGAGACCGCGACCATCACCTGGAAACAAATTTTACTGGAGCTCCATGCTGTGATTCCAGTATCTAATTAACTATACATGACAAGATTTCAGCATCCACTTGAAAAAATGCTCCACAAACTAAAAGCAGCAGTCATTTTCTGTACATTTTTTGGATTTTTATTCCTACAAGGCTCTAAAGTTGATCGTAAATATAAAGGAAGTCAAGACCACCTTTCAGACTGTTTTCACTCAGTATTCTCACATACTCTGCTTGTTGGAGTTTATTTTTCATGTTCTGACTTCCTAGTTATTTATCTGTTTAGTTGCGATACCAGAGTGCAAACTGAGAACCTTGCACTTGCCAGGCAGGCACTTGGACCACTGAGCTATATCTCGGCCCTGACTTCCTAAACATGGCTGAAATAGCATACGTTTTCATTACAGGACAGGGCATCGATTCTTGCTTCTTTGGAAATGCCTCCTACGCTTCTTACTTTCCTTGGCATGTGACTTTTCCTTCTGTTGCTTTATTCTTATAATAAACATCCTTTCCCCTCTGTACCCAAGAGCCAAGCCACCTTCTTTGTGGGTCTTTCCTTCATATAGACAAGCTTATAATTACTAATTTAAGTGGGACTATGTGATAGTCACTTTGGCTTTCTTTCTCAGATATGTCCACCTCACTATGTGTACATCAAATCCATGCCTTCTGCTTACTATATAATATTCCTTGGTGTTTGGTGTAGTACTTAGCACCTTTCCAGTGATGTTCACTCAAGGGTCTACCAACTTGCTTCCCAACAAATGATACCATAGTGGATATCCAGATGTAACCTCTTCATGCACCTAGGGCAGAAATTTGGGGCCCACATGTTTCCTAAAATGCTAAGGTATGAGATTCATATATCTGAATTTGGCTAAATAGGGCCAGCCCGGTTGTTCTCTAGGATGACTGAAACAGTTTAAATGCTCACCAGTACAGTCTAGGCCTTTCCCAACACTGAACATCATCAAATTTTCCATTTTTCCTGCTTAATTACTTAGAGATGACATTTAATAACTACATTGGTTTGTATCTAATTTTAAAATAAAATTTTGAGCATCAATACCAGCTATTGAGATGATTTTCCTATCTTCCATTGGCCTCCCCTTTTTTCACCTGTCGATTTGTTCAAATATCTTGCATTGCTATCTATAAGTCCCTTGTTGAATTTTAGGTACTACGGAAACCTTCACTCATTGCATCAGGCATTTACTAATGATGCTCACAGTGTCTTTTGATGATCAGACATCTTTAACATGATGTTATCAAGTTGCTTTCAAAATCTGAAGACTGATTTTCAAGACTCAGAATGTGGCCATGTGGTACAGGGCTTGTCAAGCATGGGCAAGGCTCTGCCTCCAAATCCCAACAAACCAAAAAAAAAAAATTAAAATAATAAAAATACGACTTTTATTTCCATTAAGTAGTGTCCTAAATTTTCTTTAAATAAATTTTTAATTTTAGCTGTCATATTTCATCTACTTGGAGTACAACTTTCTATACTGTACTAACAAGGCATCCATTTTATTTAAAGCTATATAGTATATTTCACAATATATAGGACTCATTACAATGTCATCTACCAACCAATCTACCTGTCCCCATTTATTTTTGGTGCAACTCTTTATCAAATCTTTCATAAAATATTCCTATATGAGTTCATTGCCTAATTCTTCAATCTTGTTAATCTATTTGTCTCTTATACAAATATTTTTTCAAACTTTACTATTTTAATAACATTTAAAAATTGAATAAAAATACTGATTTTTTTTGCTTAAGTTTGGATCAGCTGTTTTTGAATTTTAATTCTTACATAAAATTTTCTAATAACTTTAACATATTTTTCTCCATTGAAACTAAGATCAAGGTTAAGATTTTTTATCTTTGTAAAATCAAGTTTTATCATTCTAAGAACAAGAATTGTCTCTTCTTATAAACAGTCTGTGTTTAGGTAGATTTTTATTATTTCCCATAGACATCTAATGTAAACTCAATTACATTAATTCCCTCATATTTTGTATTCTGTGCCTGGCAAGCACAAGGCCCTTTCGTCCCTGGTACTGAAAATTAAAAAAAAAAAGTCTTGCTATATTTTGTGCTAGTGTTTCTAGTAATTATTACCATTAGGGAAAATTGTTGATTTTGCAAAAGAAGATGAAAGTCAGTCTTGCATCCAGAATTTTGCTTACTTTTCATAGTTTTAACAGTGTGTCTAGGAATTCTATATGTTTTTCATGTTTATTGTTTGGTTTCTTGACATTGTGTCTTTCTGGGTAGCACAGGCTGGCCTGGAACTCTTGCCAATCCTACCTCAGCCTCTCAAGTGCTAAGATTACCAGCAGGCATTGCCATACCTAGCTGGTGTGTTTCTTAAAGTAAGTGCCCTAGCTCTCTAATTTCAATTCTTTCATTCATTTTGTTTTTCATTTTTAAAATTGTTACCCTTTTGTTATTGCTTTTTTCTTGTTCCAAGTCTTGAAAAATATGTACTAAAGTGCTCCATGAAATACAGCTTCTTAGGTTTTCTTACACATGGCAGTCCTCAAATTAGAAACATACCCTCTTAATCTTTTTTCCAAAGATATAATTTTTTTTCACAAACAGGCAATGGAACTTTGAGCCAAATGCCGAGACAACAAAGCTAAGAGATGAACCTTGGAGACAAGGTCCTGGAAAACCACACATCTATCGCCAGTTGAATCAGCACTGTGCACTAAGAGTCTTTCAAGAAACATTTTTGTACTGGTTTCTATCATTTGAAATTTTGGGATTAGGATTCCCAAAATTATGGTTCTACTACCTATAAACTTGGTCTTTGTAGATCATTGAAGTTGGCCAAGAAATTGGTGCCACTTTCCTGGCCTGAGGGTTCCATCTCACACTGGAGCTACTGAGCTCATATTTCCTCCATGCTCTCACATGTGCTAAAATACAGCAAACTGAGAGATTGCTTTGGTCTTACTTTCAAACTTGGCTTTCTTGGGACCCTATGAATGATGTGCTTTATCTTTAGCATTCCAACAGGTCAACATGATTCATGTTACCCTGGTCACAGTCACTGATTTGCAGATGAAATACAGATTTACTATGACTATATGCCTGTCGCTTAATTTTTATAGCTAGCCCTCAACTATGGCATTGCCATTTTATAGAACTAATGAGAAAGAATAGGAAAAACTATAACATGATTATATATAGTCATGTCTATAATAGTTATACATATGCATTTTTCTTCTACTAGGTTCTGGCACTCTCAATATCCCATTGAGCTCTCAGAACATATGATATCATTTCAAAGACATATGACAGAGAAACAATGTTTAGATTTCCAAAAGTGACACAAACTGAATTCTAGCTGTAACAAACTGTTGTACCAAGCTATGTTTAAAAACTTTACATTTAGAAACAATGACACATGCTGCCAAAGTCTGTTTGGTGCTCTTTCTCAGTACTATGTATAAAGACTCTCAGTGTTTTAAAATCAAAATTTACTAAGTTATGAACATATATTCAAGATTTTGAAATTTTTGTGTATGTGCATGGAATTTTAAACTATATGCAGCTATTCATCTCTATAATTTTTTATAGAATAAAAACTACACTTAACACAAAGCACTGAGTAGAATAGACAGGTCCACAGAATACTAAAGTAGAAGGCAAAGCAAGATTTCCACTGAAAACTGCCCTACTGTCTGTCCTCCCGATGGACAAGGGCCCTTGTGGACATGAGGTGCTCATGACATGAGTATGACATTCTCCTCTCTGCTTCAGTGAAGAACCGGGTCTTCACCACATCATTTTAAGGCTGACAGTCAGAAAGCCAGGTGACGCTCCACATTCACAAAACCACAGGGCTGGACTTAAAGAAATAAGAGGTTGGAAATTATCTGAAACACCCAGAACTCTCCAAGTTGCCTGTTCATAAATTTTATGAGAAGGCAGAGTAGCCAGAAACCCATTTTCATGTCTCATAACCCAAACGCTACTTGTCTTAAAACTCATTCATAGCAGATAAAGTCAGTATTTTAATGCTATATGTGTTTGTATTGACAGTTTGTTTGTTGGGAAGCAAACTAGTAGAGAATTGAGTGAACCTTCCTGGAAAAGTGGCTAAGTGGTAATATTATGTAGCAGGCAGAAGGAATTGATGGACACATAGCGAGATGGACACATCTGAGAAAGAAAGTCTAGGTGAGGCTACACAATCCCATTTAAATCCATAAATATAAGCTTCACCATAAAAGAGAAAGACACACAGAAAAGATACGTTCGTGACTTGCTTTTAGATATGGAAGGAAGAGGATGATTAGTGGCAATGTGTCTCTTACTGTAATTTTTAAAATGTGAACATTCAATGTCTTACCTATAAGTTTAAAATTTGAACATTCATTCACCCTATTTTTGATCACATCCCCTAAAATTGAAATAATTGTAGTATGTGAAATAAGTGAATTAGCTGTGTATGAAAAAGTCTTTGTAAAACTTACACACTTAAGGTGTCCTTGTTCGAATAATCAACAGTAGTTCTATGCTCTGAAGAAATGAGTGAGTGAAATCTGCTAGCTGTTTTCACATTTTGTAGAGACCAGTACAGTAGCTGGATACAGATGAATATTAAGATGAAGCTAAACCTGAGCCTGGGAAGATAGCTCAGCAGTCTACGTGACTGCCTGGCAAGCACAAGGACCTGAGTTGATTCCCCCGTACCACATGCCTGCTGGCCCCAGGACCTTGGGCATGCAGTGCAGACCCAGAAACTGGGCATAGTGGTACACAACTGTAATCCTAGAACTGGGGAGGCTGAGACAGGAGGATCACTACAAGTCTGAGCTGCATAGCAAGACCCTGTGACAAATAAATAAACAAAATCTAGCTAATGGCAACAAACAGATTAAAAAAGAAACCATAAGTAATTTTTAAAAAGATTAAGCTAGACCTAGGGATTCTAGGATGAATGATATTTCTCACTCTCAAGAAAGTCACAGTGCAGTGAGATAACTGAGGGCCTATCCAGTGACTCGGCTCATCCCAGGATGCCTCAGGTCAGAGGGGAGGGGAACTAACTCCACCTGAAGGGTGCCCAGAAAGAGAGCTTTCCAACCCGATTCCTGCAGCATGGCATCAGAGGAGGTCAAAAGAAGGAGCCTGAACAAATACATGGTGCTCCAGGAAATGGAGAATGGTTGCATATGATCAGAACAAATCATATTTTAGAAAAATGACAGACGAGATGGTAGGAACAGTTTTTAATTCCTACATAAGGCTTTTTTTGTTCTGTGTTAACACTCACAAATTATCCATTAACTTTCTAAATAGAAACATGGCCTGAACACCCATGATACTTTGAAAACACTGGCTTCAAGTGAAAGGGATTGGAGACTGATCTGACTGACAATATTGTCAATAACAAGCGCTGGGGGTCTTAACGTCTGAGGTTTCGGGGAAGGACAGGAGATTTGCTATGTACAATGTAGAGAATGCGAGGTGTTTGGGAAGTGGAAGAAGCAAGGCCATCCTTAAATCAAGCTTCCTCACAAGATAGGTTTTACTGGCATTTTCTACGACAGGGACAATAAAGCAGGTTCAGGCAATGAAAATGAGATGAGCTCCCTATCATTAGTATGCATGGACTTATGAAAATAAATGCATTCCTCACAGGGAACTAGCAGCCACACACATATTTGGATCCTTCTTATTTCCTGTCTCTTCCCACCCTGTTGACCTCCACCCCCAGAGTCCCATCACAGAACAGTCTATCTCCCTTTATACTATCATCTATCTTTTATTTTGATCTTCAAATTATTAATACTTTGGGGTTTCTCATATGAGACAAACTATGTGATTGTTAACCATCTAGGTATGATGTATTTCACTTAGCATTAGGGCCCAGTAACAGATCAATTTTCTTTTATTTATTTGTTTTTTGGGGGTGTGGAACTGGGGATTGAACTCAGACCCTTGCACTTACCAGGGAAGGGCTTATTCCACTGAGCCATCTCCCAGGATACTCATTTTCTTATAAAGACTCAAATTTATCCTTCTCTCTGGCTGAGTAGTACATGTTGTTTATCAATTCACCTCTATGCATTCATTTGATGGGCTCATAGGTTGCTTCTAAGATCTAGCTACTGTCAGTTGTGCTGCTATAAGCTTGGGCAGGCATGTAACATTTTAATATGATGAAATATCAGGAAGACGCCTCAGTGACGTACTGCTGGGCCAAAAGGAATCTCTGTTTTCAGGCTTCTGAGGAATCTCCATAGTAATTTCCAAGTATGGATTCACCCATTTGCATCCCCAACAATAAGCTACATGGGCTCCCTGTCAGCATTTGTTGCTTTCTGAAATCTTGATGCTAGCCATGCTTTCTGCAGTAAGAAGAAATCATGGTGTTTTGATTTGCACTTCTCTACTGGCCTAAGATGCTAAACACTTTCTCACAAACCCATTAACATTTGTACTTATTTAGAAAAGTGTTTACTGATTTCAATTGCCAATTTTTAATAAGGTTTTTTTATTTAGGGTCTATTTTTTAGTTCTTTATGAATTTTATATATCAGTACTCTGTCTGAGGACATGACAAAATTATTTTTTCCATTCTATAGTTTGTTTCCCTACTCTGTGTGCAGAAGCCTTAAAATTTGATATAACCTCATGTGTGGATGGCTGGTGCTGTTTCTTATGAAGCTGAGATTCTGTGTATAAAGTCTTTGTCTAGGCCTATGTCTTCATGAGTTTTATATATTTTATCATTTAGCAGATTCATTTTTTAAAATATCTAGGTCATTCATCCATTCTGACTTGATTTTTACTGTAGGGTGAGAGGTACAAGTCCACATTTATTCTTCTGTTTGTGGACAACCATTTTTCCCAGAACTGTTTGTGAAAGAGTTTATCTTTTCTTCAAACCATGCAAGGAGCGATGAAACAGCAGGATTCGAGGTCTGTGTCCTGGGTGTGTCTCCCTTTCTGATTGCACTACTGAAAGGTTAGTAATTTTCTGCCAAAATTATAGTTTCCTATGGGGTAAATAAATCTCTTTCTAGCAAGAGAGGGGTTTCAAAGTATGAAAAGGAAAAGAAAAAATAAAAAAAGAAACCACCTCAATGGGTGGAAAAAAGAAAAGAAAAAGTGACAGCCACAGGAAATGGGGAAGGACATTTAGGAGCAGCAGGAGTGAGCCACCCCTCAGGGCCTTCATGGACTCTACCTCAGGTAGCTGCAGTGAGTCCTCAAACCCTTTCAGTGGCCCAGGAAACCCTCACAGAGAATCTTCAAATTGTGCCTGGCAGCTCAGCAGCAGACCTCGGGCACTTCTTATCTGTAAGTCCCCTTCTCTCCCTCAGGAGGTCAAGCAGAAAAGACAGAGCAGGGCACATGTTGCTCCTCTCTGCACAAATGCTGAGAGCTGAAAATAAAATAACTAGAGCTGTTTAACTGAAATAGAATCATTTATTTATATCATATTTATAAAGTCTTTTCTCCAACTGGGTTTTCGTCTATAACCTTCACAAAGAAAATGCCACAAAGGTATCAGAAGTAGTTCATCCTTTGTTTTTTCTCAAGTAGTATTTTTAATATGGGGATTTCACAGAATTTCTGATACCTTTTCAAGAATTAGAAGACCTGACCACATAAGGCCCACCTTCCCCCATGACATACAACAGGAGACCAAGAGGAGCCTCCCTTTTTACACTGAGACTGATTTTTACACTGAGCTGATATAGAATGTGTGGCCAAGGGCTCATGTGCTGGGATCTTCGTCTTTGGTGTAGTTATATTAGTAGTTGACTGGATCTATAAGGAGGGGAAACTGGTGAGAGATCATTGGGTCTGTTGAGGAGATGTTCACGGGTCAGTCTGGGTTATTCTTTCAGAATGGATTACCAGTTCTCAATAAAAAAAAAATTAATTAAAAAATAAAGTGTTGATGTGGAGCTGGGGAGATAGCTCTGCGATCTAAGCCCCTGCCTAGCAAACGCAAGGAACTGGGTTCAGTTCTCAGTACCACATGTCATGCTGGCCCCAGAACCCTGAGCAGGCCCCAAAACCAGGCATGCTGACACACAACAGAACTCCCAGTACTGGGGAGGAGGCTGAGACAGGAGCATCACTACGAGTCTGAACTGAGTCGCAAGACCCTGTACCAAGTAAATAAATAAATAAATAATTTTAAATGTCGATGCTATTGTCTAAATAAGAAGACCAACCCTGGCCTCTCTTCGCGTCTTCCTTCTCACGCCACATATGATCTTTCTCACGCACTCCTGATATTGAAGTATGACGCACCATGGGGCAGTGCAGTCCAGGGGCCCAAGTGCGGGCCCACCGTGGTGGTGTAGCCTCTAAAACTATGCTGGCCAATCTCTTTCTTCATTAATATCCAGCCTCAGAGGTCCATTATAATTTTAAAAAATATGAATTTTGGAACTTCAATTTATCACTCTTAAAATAGCCTCACATCAATGGCTATCTATTCTACAATTATATTTATTGGATACACACACTCACTTCAAACGGAAAAAACATTTGAAATACAACCCCTGTGCTCATGCACTCTCAATAAGAATGAAGTCAGACTCCAGAGAAAAAAATGTCACAGCACGCAGTGTGTTGTATGGGTATTATCTTATCCATCCCCAGATTCCCTACCTAGGGAGACTATTGAAACTGCCCTGGCTTCTCAAGGTTGGATAATTATAAAATACGTGATACTCAGAGTAAGTGCAAACACACTGAGTATGAAATGTATAAGATGCAAACAAAGAAGAGACAAAAAGGAAAAAAGAGAGAGAGCAATTGAGAACATTCTAAATGCATAAAATTAACTTGAAAGAAAATATGAATCAACTACCGTGAACCAGGGGGCCATGAACTTTAAATGATTTTTTTTTATTAATTTACAAATATCAACGCTTCTAAACTGGTGGTGTAGCTCAGTGGTAACTCGCTCACCTAGCGTGTGTGCAGTCCTAGTTTGATCCTCAGGACAAAAAAGGGAAAAAATAAATTAATCTATTATGATTATGAAAGTAATTTCAGTCATTAAATAAGCCAAATCAATAAATGTATTAAGGAGGCATCTTCATAATTAAGATAGGTTTAAACATGTTCACAGCACTAATATAAAAACCTAAGTATTCTAGCAGCCCCTGCAGCCTGGCTAGCATCCCCATTATTTGTCCTCTACTTTTGGGAAAGTTTGGAAGTGCAAACTTTAGGAATAACTCAAAATGAGTTTGGGAGAGATTGTGGCACAGTGCAAGGGCTTCTATAAAAATGTACGACACTGTAATATCATACAAATAGAGGAGAGCCCAGCAAACGCAGGCAAAATACAGGTGCACACACAGAGTGGCTACAATTGGCATTATGCACCACAGGCACCAATGTCCCATCACAGGAGATGACACACTGTGACAATACTCACCAAGGGAAAACCCTCAGAGCATTCATACATTAAGCTTTTGTACACATTTTTCTTATGACTAATGGAAACAAGTGGCCCTGTATAAAAAACACTTCATATCTATAAAATTAAAGTCAACTTTTTCATATGAAGAGCATAATGGCCCAAAGTTAAAATGGTCTGGTCAAGCATGTTTGATTGTAAGCACTTAGAAAGGCTTTAGAAGCACAGCCTTCACCAGGGTTGCTAAACAAGAAGCCATTGTGTTATCATTGTTTACTAGCTTTGTATAATGCCAGTTTCAATTGCTCTCTTATTTCCCCTTTTAACAAGCAGCATTCCTTGCAGCCAACCCCAAATTCCCTCTCCACTTACATCACAGACATTCCCTTGAATTCTACTTTGCATAGTCACTGAAGGACCACACACAGTTCTACCCCATTTGCACCACTGCCCGACTTCAAATTCACTTTAAGGTGAAAGTTACATCTCACCATCTGGAATTCTCTTACCTTTTAAAACATATCATCCCAATATATCCTGGGGAATTATTTCCATATTAATACCTAACAACAGCATTCTACCAAGTTATAATACAAATCACTCTCCTTTGTTCCTCTTACCTGTTTATGTTTTGTTAGCTTGTATTTATATAGTTAACACTGATAAAGTTTTAAAATACAAAACCTGCTTTTTTTTTTTCCTGCAACAGGTTTGACGCGAGAGCATAGGTGTAGTGAAAGCCACCACTAAACCCAAGCCAACATGGGAAAGGAAAAGACTCACATTAATATTGTCGTCATCGGACACGTGGACTCGGGCAAGTCCACCACCACCAGCCATCTGATCTACAAATGCGGTGGCATCGACAAAAGGACCATTGAAAAATTTGAGAAGGAGGCTGCTGAGATGGGGAAGGGTTCCATCAAGTATGCCTGGGTGTTAGACAAGCCGAAAGCCGAGCGTGAGCGTGGTATCACCATTGACATCTCCCTGTGGAAATTTGAGACCAGCAAGTATTATGTGACCATCATTGATGCCCCTGGACACAGAGACTTCATCAAAAACATGATTACAGGCACATCTCAGGCTGGTTGTGCTGTCCTGATTGTTGCTGCTGGCGTTGGTGAATTTGAAGCTGGTATCTCCAAGAACGGGCAGACCCGTGAGCATGCACTTCTGGCGTACACCCTGGATGTGAAACAACTAATTGTTGGAGTTAACAAAATGGATTCCACGGAGTCACCCTACAAAACACCCTATGTTTTGCTGTGGGTGACAGCAAAAACGACCCACCAATGGAAGCAGCTGGTTTCACTGCTCAGGTGATTATCCTGAACCATCCCGGCCAGATCAGTGCTGGCTATGCCCCTGTCCTAGAATGTCACCAGAAGCCAGAAGAGGTACGAGGAAATTGTTAAGGAAGTCAGCACCTACATTAAGAAAATTGGCTACAACCCTGACACCATAGCTTTTGTGCCAATTTCTGGTTGGAATGGTGACAACATGCTGGAGCCAAGTGCTAACATGCCTTGGTTCAAAGGATGGAAGGTTACTCGTAAAGATGGCAGTGCCAGCGGAACCACACTGCTTGAAGCTTTGGATTGCATCCTCCCACCCACTCGCCACACTGACAAGCCTTTGCGGCTGCCCCTCCAGGATGTCTACAAAATCTTGGTATTGGCACTGTCCCTGTGGGTCGAGTGGAGACTGGTGTTCTCAAACCTGGCATGGTGGTCACCTTTGCTCCAGTCAACGTCACAACTGAAGTCAAGTCTGCTGAAATGCACCATGAAGCTTTAAGTGAAGCTCTTCCTGGGGACAATGTGGGCTTCAACGTCAAGAATGTGTCTGTTAAAGATGTCCGACATGGCAATGTGGTTGGTGACAGCAAAAACGACCCACCAATGGAAGCAGCTGGTTTCACTGCTCAGGTGATTATCCTGAACCATCCCGGCCAGATCAGTGCTGGCTATGCCCCTGTCCTAGAATGTCACACAGCTCACATTGCTTACAAGTTTGCTGAGCTGAAAGAAAAAATTGATCGCTGGTCTGGTAAGAAGCTGGAAGATGGGCCCAAGTTTTTGAAATCTGGTGATGCTGCCATTGTTGACATGGTTCCAGGCAAGCCTATGTGTGTCGAGAGCTTCTCTGACCTCCCACCTCTGGGTCCTTTCGCTGTTCGTGATATGAGACAGACAGTTGCTGTGGGTGTCATCAAAGCTGTGGACAAGAAGGTTGCTGGAGCTGGCAAGGTCATCAAATCTTCCCAGAAAGCTCAGAAGGCTAAATGAATATTATCCCTGCCACCTGCCACCCCAGTCTTAATCAGTGATGGAAGACAGGTCTCAGAACTGTTTCTCCCAATTGGCCATTTAAGTTCAATAGTGAAAGACTGGTTAATGATAACAATGCATCGTAAAACCTTCAGAAGGAAAGGAGAATGTTTTGTGGACCATTTTTTTGTGTGTGTGTGGCAGTTTTTAAGTTATTAGTTTTTAAAATCAATACTTTTTAATGGAAACAACTTGACCAAAAATCTGTCTCATTAAACAAAGTTTAATGAGAAAAAAATAAAATAAAATAAAATACAAAACCTGTGGTCCTGGGTATGTATCTTCGTTAGCTAAACCACATGATGTTTTATACTACAATTTTAAGAAGCATATGTTTAACATAAAAATTAAGCAATTAAGTATTAAAATCTTTCTAACACAGGAAACACACCTCCTTCAGTATATTTGTAAGACAATTTACAATTTGAACATTGGCTTGAAGGTATCAGAGTGGATCAGTGACCACTAGAAATTCCACAGCAGAGCATCAAAAGCCCAAGCATTGTGAAGTCCTAGCCTTGAGGCCCAAATCTATCTTGTTACTCTGAACCAGGAGCCTGAGACTGCTGACCGACAAAATGAGACTAACAGCACTCTTCTCTGTTGGGCAGATTCAGCCCATTGATAGTACAGTAGTCAAACAGCACAAATTGTGCAACGCAAGAACATGGTTAAACAGCTCTTGGAGGCTAGGGACATACATGGAGACTCCAGCTCAGATCTACTCCAATGTTCAACCTTTGCATCTTTAGGCTCCTCATGCCTGCTTTTATTAATATTGTTCATCTTCCCGTGCCCTGAGCTGATGCTATTACTGATAGCATGATGCCAGCCAGTGACTTAACAAGTAAAAATGGGAACACAAGATGTAGTTTTAAAGAAAAGATCCTTTCTGTGGAAAACAGAGTTCTCCCTTTTTTCCTGTAACTAAAGAACCAGATTTCCCTAACCAACAACAACAACTAAGGATTTTTAAATGACTCAGGGAAGAAGTGCTAGAAAACCGACCATCACAACTAGCCATACATTGTGATAAGGATAGCCGTAGCCATACATTGTGATAAGGATAGCCGCCGCAGGTAAGAAGCAAAATTCGTTCATATGAAATAGAGCCTGATGAGTAAACATAACCACAGTCCAAACATTCATTAGAAAACAGACATAAATACTACCACACTACCTGTCACTGTATACTTCTGAGTTCTCCTCTCTGTCCATTTCAGCAATCCTGAGACCACTCTCACCAGGGTCATCTAATTGAATCGAATACGAAGGCAGAATGCATCTTGGAGTAGACTCCCGGGATTCTCAACTTAGAGCTATACCCTCAAGCTTTTAGCTCTTCTATCTGCAAGAGCTTTCTATGTCTCTCATGCAAAGCTTAGAGATCCTTGAATAACTCCCCATAGACCACATGTGTCAGAACACTGAAGAATTATTCTAACCCACATTTCACTAATTATTGAATCCCACAGTTACTCTGGCACTATTTTAAGCGTTCAAGTTTGAGTTCAGACACAAACCTACATGTCATAATCTCAAAATCTGTAAAGCAAATGTCCCCAAAATGTAATTCTGGAATGATAATATTTTTTAAAAGACATTTAATTACATTTTGGAAAGGAGACTAGAGATTCACATAAAATACAATAAAACATTTCACAGGTCATTTTATACAAGAAATGAGGAAATAATAACACACATATCTGCAAATAGGAATATTCATATTAATGACAATTGCCCAGTATGCAATGAGTCATATTCATAAAAAATAAGTAAAAAATCTGAAACCTGTCAACACATGCCACTATAGCTGGTCACTGTGTGCACTCAAATTTTACAATCACAGTCCTCCAAAATAGCTTGACAGGCAAGCTAAGTTTTTTCAAGATTGTTCAAAAACCACAACTCATTGTGAGATGAGTACACAATCTGGTGCATACATTTAGACTACAAACCTGCAGTTTCAACCTTCAAAGAAACAATAAAAAACTTTCAACTCACTGAGAGAAATCAGTTCATACTTTATATATATTTTCCTCACAGCCCTGACCAATCAGATCATGCCCATTCTCAATGAGGGAAGATCTTCAGTTAATAATACAGAGCTCATACATGAGGAGCTGGGGAGATGACTCAGAGGAATAAGCGCTTCCCTGGCAAGCACAAGGGTCAGAATTCAATCTCCAGTTCTGCCAAAAAAAAAAAAAAAAAAAAAAAAAAAAAAGCTCATACATGAACATACCCTGTAAATACCCATCATGTTAGTCAAACATGTCCGCTTGACTTAAGGAAGAAGGACCTCACAGATTTAGAAATGCTGGGTGTATCTATGTATGACTTATACATTCATAACAAGAACTAAGGGTGCATTAGGGTTTATGACTAGAAGTACCCCCCAGAACCCCTGCCAGTCATAGGGTGCCTCTGAATGGTGACAGGGCCTTATACATGATTGGCCATTAGGAGGTGGGGCCTGGTTGGAGTTTGTAGTGGTTGATTGACTGTGTCAACTTTATAAGTTTAGAAACTTAACTACATTGGCTCAGCAATTCCACACCCTAGGGTGTACAGGAGCCACACTTATCACTTAAAGGATATAAAAGACAAATGAGGAAGGACAAAGGATCACATTTCTTCAAAGGAAACTCGTCTTCACTCTCAGCTTGGACCTCATCTCTTGGCTTCTAGCCCAGATTCTTTGGTGTCTGTCTTGGATCCTTCAGTCTTCTGGCCTAGCCTCATCAGCCTTCCATCTCAGACTCATGAGCCTCCTGATAGGGACCTGCATGGAACTGGAGTGAGCTCTAGACCTTGGACTGAATCGTTACATCTCCAGTGTGCAGATGCCCTCTGTATGCGTCCTCATCCTACTCTGTCACTGACTGTCATAAGATAATTTTGTAACTTCTTATATACAACATAAGTTGTACCTGTTTCTCTAGTAAAACCCTGACCAATACATGTTTGGCTCAATGAGGCCCAGTCTTTGAAGAAGGAATCCCCTTCAGGTGCCTCCCTTCTCTCTGCTTTCTGAAGCCCATTAGGACTTGAGCAGCTTTTCTTCCGTTGTTTCCTCTGAAATATCCTCTAGCCTCAGAGCCAGCCAACAATGACTGAAAATACAAGCTTAAATAAATCTTTCCTTTATATTGTGGGTGTTGTACATTGCGACTAGAAGAGCAGGGAAGACCACACTGGGTGTGAGACCAAACAATAGGCACATAGCGTGGACAGTATAAAACAAGAAAGAAGGAAGTGTTTGTCTCTCTCTCTCTCTGAAGAGTTTCAGTCTTCACCATTGCTGTGGGATCTTAGTTTCTTGAGCTTTCTGACACAGACCTGTACCTTCAACCTTTACTGCCATGGGATCCTCTGGCTTTTCAATCACAGATGCTCAGTCTAAATTCTTCACCACTGGTTTGGCAGACAGCCACTAGCTAGCTTCACTTCACTTCACTGTAAGCCGACCTAATGCAACATCCTTATCTGCAGTAACACATGAGGAGGTTTTTAAATGCATATTCTGTACTACATGTTGCAACTATCTGGCATATAAATGACAACACAGTGCCAACCAGTATTGGCTTTCTACCCATCTATATAGCCATTTATCCTATGAAAACTGAAATTTGGGAGATTTCACCTTTGAGGATTTCTAAACTGAGATTCTAGTCTTTCTGAGTTTTAGGGAGTTTCAAACTGGAGAAATTTTGGGGGCTTCACCATTTGAGATGGTGTCTCTTGGGAGAGTGATGAGCCCTAGAATTTTTCATAGTGGTCACTCTTTCAGAAAGAAGACCTCCACAGTGTTTTTTTTTATACAACCAATCACCCCTAGGTAGAGTAAACTTGCATATGATTGCCTTTATTGATGTACTTTATAATTAAATAACAAGATAGTAAAAGGATAAAAAAGGAGTTTGTTATTAGTGCTAATCTTGTATTCTCAGTAGTAGATGAAGGACAGAGAATAAAAAGCAAAGTACATTCACAGGCAGAAAATGTAGCTCCTTGCATCCAGGGAGCTACCTTGGGATCTTATGTTTTGTGTTAAAGATAATAAGGCTTCATCTACAGCTCAAGGAGCCCTGGGAAGGCCACTGCAAGTGGAACTGGGCAACTGTGACCCCTCCTTTTGCTGCTGTCATTCTTCCTTACTGTGTTCTCCCCACTCTTTCCTGCCTCCTTCCTATTGAGCTATGAATATTTCCAGAGCAGAGAAATGGTGGGAACATCTCCTACTCTGGATAGGATATATTCTCTGTGCAATCTTGGCTCACCCTGGACCAAATGCATCCAAGTAGCATAAGTCACCATTCTTTGCTATTATGTTTACTTATTCATTCCAATCTCCTCCAAATTTGCAAATTACGTTTTTATTTGTGCATATGCATGTATAAATAGGTATACTTCTATATGTCTGTATAATCTAAACACATATGTATGCATGGATATATATGTTATATTGTACTAAGATGTACTATATAGGTGTAGACATAATAATGATACTTAAATCATTTTATAGAATTGCCTGCATAGAATTTTAAATTGACTTCTCTTATCCCACAGGTACAGTGAATCATAACTCCTGCAGGGAGACTCAAACAGCTGTACTGTTCAAAGGCTAGGAGTCCCTATTTGGATCTGATGGAAGCAGTTGGTAAAAATCACTAAAGAACTGACAATTTCCAGTAATAATCAACAATGTTTTCAAACTAATGTTCCTCCATTAGAAAAACATTTTAAATGCTAGACAGTTGTTTTAAAATCATCAAAAAAAATGACAGATTAGACATTATTAGGTCAAAATGGAAAGAACAATGGATACCCATTGACTGATTAGCTAGTGTGGACAATAGCTTTCAGGAGTGTGTGTGTGTGTGTGTGTGTGTGTGTGTGTGTGTTGCTGTAACAGAATACCCAAGAAGGGTTGGTGGATCCTGGGTGGTCAAAGGAACCAACAGGTTTGGTTTTGGATGAAGGTTGCTCTCTTCTTCAAAAATGACTATATGTTTCTTGCTCCCATAGAAGTAGCAACAGATGAGTAAAGGGGTAAATTTATAGTGACTCACTCACCTCATCAAGGTCACACTTTTCACAAATCACATTGGGATTAAGTTTCAACATGTATTTTGGACAGCACAAAAACATTCAACTACATCAACCACATTTGCCAATTCTGGCAAAGATCAGCATTCCTGTGGATTTGAACTTTTGCCTCAATGACTTCAGTAATAGTGTCTTTAGGATCAAAGTACCAAGCTGAGAAACATGGTTGATCTAGCAAGACAGTCCCCTAGTGGAAGAAAATATTCTTTTCGGAATTTCACCTTAAATTCAGCATGCAAGTGCAACAGAATGGAAGGATTTCATTGCCAGAATCCTCCAAAGAAAATCAAACCTTGAGTTTGGTTCAGGAATGACTCAGGCAGGGTGTTTTGGAATGCCTAGTAAAAGCAAATATAGGTTCTCCCTTCAGGGCATTATCTTCACTCCAGAACTCAACTAAATGACACTTTATTCAAAAAAAAGTATTTCTGTTCATCCAAAAACCTCACAAAAATGGAAAATCCAAGCCATCATCTGGAAATAGAATATAAACACAAATAACAAAACATCTAGTAGTTAGAAAATAGGTAAATGGATAGAAGGTTTATACACATATTTCCAAAAAGAAAATGCAAATGGCAAACAAATACAATTTTTTGTGCTCATTAATGAGACAAATTCAAAACAAAACCACAATTAATGATGTTACACTTCCACTTGACTGTGTTGCATTGAAGCCTGAGAGTACCACATGCTGTTGGAAATTGAGAACTAGTAATTCTTCTTTCCTTCAGTTATAAAGATAAATCAGTCCAAACTACTTCATAGATCATTTATTAATCTAACAACAGAAATATAACAATGGCCACAGCAGCACTGTTCTTAACACAGCACAAGCTAGGAACAAGTCAAATGTTCACCAACAGAGAACAGATCTAAAGAGATTGTAGTAGAGGCACAAATTATGATACTACACAACAGAAATAAACAACAAGCATAAAAAATTCATTGCAGTAAATGTAAAACTTCAAGGATGAAATTCTTTCAAGTATGAAGCTTAAATTCAAGATTTTAACATCATAGACATGCAGTTGATAAAAAAAAGTCTAGAAAATCTTTTAATATAACAATTGTTCAATATTTTTAGGGACATTTTGGTATTACTCAATGCACTGGGTTTAAAATTTGGCCAATCAGTCCTGGACTGTCTCTTGAGAGAAATTCTATAGGTTTAAGAATCTGTTTCTCTCCTCTATAAAACACTCTGAAAGGGAATGGCTTATATTCCTGGTCATGTATACATTTTTAATTGCTTGCTATTAATCTTTTACTATTCTTTTCAAGTACATTATTTTTAATTGACTCATACCAATTTTTCCTTTTTTCAGGGCACAGTGTAATATTTCCATATATGCACAACATATGCTAGATACTATTAGCAATTGCCAAACTTCATCCACAAATACTCAAATTTCCTACTACCAGACTTCTGCAAATCTTTCCATACTGTATAAGAAAAAACTTGCCTACAAACTATGCTGCCCATAAGTACTCTATCAATTTTCTGCAATTCTTGTTTAATCCGTCTAAATATAATTCAGAGGGGAAGTCTCCCATCTCCATATAGAAGTGATACACAATGAATGTGGATCTCAGCAAAAATCAACTCAAACTTCAGTGGGACAAGATTCATAATCTGTGTGTCTTAAATCATAATTATAATATTAATTCTTAAAAATAGTGTCACTTCTAAGCAAGATAGCTCAGTGGACTAAGCACCTGCTTAGGTAATCGCGGGGACCAGGGTTCAATCCCCAGCACAATATGCCACGCCAGCACCCCCCCACACTGAGTTTGTTACTGGGCATGGTGGTGCCCACCTGTGATCCCAGAGCTGGGGAGGCTGAAAACAGAAGGATAACTATGAGTCCAATCTGTGTAGTGAAACTTTGTACGAAATATACGAAAAGACAATAATGAACAGTACCACTTACTCTTTGTCATATATGGTGGAGACAAACAAACCATCTCTAATCTTTCAATCTTATGCCACTCCAATGTGGATCTCAAAAGAAGATCGTATTTTCTTTCAAATTAATACATATTGTTCCTTTAAATGTTTTCAGCAGATATGCTTTAGAATTCTACACTAACCTCACCCTTTATTTGGTCTACATTCCTCTGCAAATAAGATGTTGAAATTGAACGTGGTATTTCATGTTTAAACCATATTTCTATTAATGCATCCTAGAATAAAGCCCACTGTGGCAGCAGTATGACACTGTTACCTGAAAATCAGTCAACAAAGACTTCAGATTCTCTCTCAAGCGCAATTATATAGTAAATGATTGAGTTCATTTATAAGTGATTGATTTCAATCACAATTATATTTTAAGCAACTTTAATAGGTATGTTTAGTTTTGTACTTGTACATAATAATTGTCATCCTGTTAATTATAGACTATCTTTTGAATTGCTTGAAATATTTATGCTTTCAATGAAGAGCTAAATCATTTAACATTTTTTGATACATACTAGTTTGTAATATCACAATTTGCCATTTGAAAGATTAAAAATAAATGCCCAAATACTTTATTTTCCCTGGAATCAGTGTTTTATTGGGTGTGGATGACTCTCAGGGATTTCCTGACTTCCCTTCTTAGCCCTCTCTATTCTTTAGAGCACCACAGGACTGTAGGTAGACTTTGTAATCTTTGCCCAAGTCACTGTACACTTTTAAACAAGCTAAGCATAAGGATGGAACCTAGCAACATATCTCCAGAAGCCTCTTGCAAGGAATATTCATCATCAAATGGTCAACTTCGCAGCTAAGAGCCACACCAATCATTTCTATCAACACGATGCTTTTCTACTTCAGAAGATCAGTACAAGAAATTCTGTAAAGCAATCTAAGCTTACTACATATGTACAGTTCCCAGCATCCTCAATCCAGTCACTGTTTAAAGAAAATGCCAAATTTAGTATGGCATGATTTGTCCAGGACTCTGGAAGCCAGGTTATCTTTTAATCACTGCTACATTTTTGAGTGCTTACTAAGTTTCATAGTCAGTTCTGAAATATTGCAAAGTTCAAAATTACAATGACAAATAAGTAATTTATGAATTAGTCTATTACTTGTACTGGAACATTAACTTTAATATCTTAATATCACCACGACTTTTGAAGCAGGAGAGATGACCAATGATGCTTTCAAGATCCTTGAGTGATAAATCTGGAGTCAACATCGAACTGTTGCATCATTGCTGAAGGATTCACTCCCTCTTGCCACATCTCTTCTTGTTGAGCAGGTTTGTCCTCCCTCTAGAGTTAAAAACTTTCTCCTTGATTATAAAAACTCAAAGCAAAACAACTGGGAACTCTGCCTTCCACTGCCATCCTGAAATGCTTCATTACAGGCCTTAAATATAAGACTAACTTTTCAATGCATTTCTTACCTAAAACCAGTTCTAAATCCACTATTGTCAAGAAGTTAACCATTTCAGATGACTTCATGCTTTGAACTCTCTGGACAACTCTTCCAACCCCTGCCCCCACCTGGAATAGCCCTTCTTAATTACCCATTTCCCAAACTCAGCATGACGGGCACTGGCTCATGTCTGGGAGCCCAAGTCACCCCCGATGCCTGAACCCTCATTTCCTTCATCCCACCGCCAACATCATCCAAATACTGTGCATCTGAGCCGAATGTCAGCCCCCAAGAAGAAAACGAGGAGCACTATAGAAACGTGTGCGAAAACTAAGAAATGATAGAAGTGTTAACAGACGTATCCCTGGAAAACAATAAGATAGAAAGTTCCCTGAGCGTTCCACAGCTCACCAAAGAGACAATCAAACCACTACCAGTCTTTAAGGGCCACAGCCTAAGTCTGACTTCTCCAACACAATTCTTTTCTCACAAATTTATATTAATTTATATTTCTTTTAAAACAGCTATAGCAATATTTTCTACTATATGGATAAAAATGTCAGTTAGCTATTTCAACTCCTATCCCACCTGTGTATTAAGGCAATATTAACAATATATTTTCTACACATACATATAGAACAATGTGTAGGAAGAGCATGAAATGAAATGTTATAAAAGGAAATTTACATACATACGTTTAAACAAAAATTCATAACTAAGGGCTGGGAGATAGCTCAGCGGTCTAACTGCTTGCCTGGCAAATAAAAAAAGGACCCAAGTTTGGTTCCTGGTACCACATGCTGTGCTGGCCCCAGAACCCTGGTTGCACCAGGCCGCCCCAAAACCAGGCATGGTAGCACATGTCTGTAACGCCAGTGCTGTGCAAGCTGAGACAGGAGGATCATTATGAGTCTGAGCTGCATAGCAAAGACCCTGTATCAACCCATCCAAAACAAAAAAAAGGAAAGGCAAAAAAATCATAACTAATGTATTGTTAAAATAAAGATACATAAAATGGGCAATGGTTTGTTGTTACACACATATTATAAATTGTATACAACCATAACCTGGAGATATGCCATGCCTGATTCCAGACAAAATAAATGTCATCATCAAATGTCACAAAAATTATCTTCTTTTTTTTTTTTTTTTTTTTTGGTGGAACCAGGGATTGAACTCAGGCCCTTGCACTTGCCAGGGAAGCACTTACTCCAGGGAGCCATCTCCCCGGCCCACAAACTGTCTTTTTTAGAGCATATGAAAGTCATGTCTATTCTCCGTTGTAGCCTCATAAGTGTGCAATAGAATCATGTCTGAAAAAATGTTGGTATCATAATTTTAAAAATACACCTCACGGTTGAGCATGCTAATCACCATCCGAGCCCTCAGGGAGTCCTTCTCTTTTGCAGGTGAAGGACCTTGCTTCAATGTTAGTGGCTGCTAAAAACTGGGAGGAAGCTTTGCAGCCAGACACCAACCTCCCTCTTGCTATGGATGTCTTGCTGGTGCCTTCTCCCAGTGTGAAGCTGTTATGTCTGCATTAGAAACCTGGTGCTTACTGTCGGGGGCTTCACCGTCTTATCTGGATCTTGTGGACCCGCCGACTTTACCCCGTACTCTCATGCTATGGAGAGGATTTCCTTGTGCAAACTGCAAGAACCATCTCTTCATGTTTCAATTTTTTCTTCAGCAGCTCCCCACCCCTCTGTATTGACAGAACTGAACTGAGTAAAGGGCTGCTTCCGCTTAGCTCTGGAACTGAGGGTATGCTGTGCTCCTGGGCTCTAGTCAGACCACTAAGACTTTCCCCAAGTCACCAATATGATTCTTTCACTTTCCTATCATTTCTGTGTTCAGTGGAGTAGCACTTTTCATTCCCTTCACGTAAATTTCCTTCACATTCACCACTTAATTAACTGATGCAAGAGGCCCCACTTTCAGCCTATCTCGCCCTTCCCTCCCTGCCTCACAAAGCTGAATCTTTTCTAGTTTTTGATGTCCACTGTGAAGTATGTGACCTTTTTCAGTGCAACGCTTAAGAGGCTGCTGTGGAGTTGCTAACTCCCCTGATTTCAATACTAAAGGGAGGAGGTGGGGAAATGGCCAGTGAGTGCAGCAATCAGAGCATATGCACACTTATTAAATCACTTTACTGTAGAATATGAACACTGTTCTCATGCCCAGGAACAATTACTGCAGTAACGTCACGACTTTTGGACACAGATCATTGAGACAATTTGTAATAAATAAGTTTACCAGGCTTAGTGGTGCATTCCTGCATTCTCTCCAGTACTTGAGAGAATGATAAGGCAGGAGCATTGCTAAAAGTCTGAGGCTAGCATGGACTATATAGTGAGACTCTGCTTCAAAAAACAACAGAGAGAGAGGGAAAGAGAGAGAGTCAGAGACAGGGACAGAGACAGAGCTTTGGTAAGCCAGAATTACCAAAACATGACAAAGAAATATGAAGTAAACATAGGCTGCTGAAAAAAACAGCCCTGACAGACTCACACAATGTGGAAAATTTGTCCCAAATGCTCAGTTTGTTAAAAAAAAAAAAAAAAAAAAAAAAACCCTGGTACCTGTGAAGCTGAAGTGAAATGCAATAAAACTAAGAATGCAGGTCTCTGTCACACATTATGATAAATGCTATGTTATATCCGATATGACTAAATGTTTGTGTACTCTCAAAATTAATGTTCTGAAAATTAATCCCCAAGAAAATACTAAGAAGCAGGGTTTTTAGGAGTAGATTAGGTCAGAAGGCAAGCGCTCACGAAGGAGTCAGTGACCTTACAGATGATTCCAGAGGAGCTTGCTGGCCAGCTTCTACCACTCATTGCAGAGTGCCAAAGAACTCGGCTGAACTATGCCCATGTGCCAATGTTTTGAGGAAAGTAGAAATTGGCAGCCTTATAACAGGATATTTGGCCGAAAAAATGTCTAAACATCTAAAGTGTTGATAATGTTGAATTATCATAATATATGAAAAGAATGGTTTGAAGGGGGACTTCATGGTCAAAGGAAAAACAGAACTAAAAATTTCATGATGTTCTTAGACTGATTATTGTGTAACAAAATAAAAAGTTATGTTTTGAACAGAACAACGATGCAGCAAGGCAAAGCTCTGATAAAGAGTGTAGGTTGGGTAAGCAGAAATCAGACCTTATTTATCAGAACCAAGGAAGAATGACCCCAGAGGCATTTTGGAGACCACTGGGTCTATCACTACCATCACAGGTCCAGAGCACAAAGGCCTGAGGAGCAGAGGAGCTTCAGGCACCTCCAGAATCTTCACACTTGCTTCCCAGTGTTGCCTCCAGATTCTGCTTCCCACATTCTGGCTCACTGTCCCTGTGTCACCTCCACACGACCCACTGGACCCAAGGGTAAGAGTAGCTGCTCCTCCAAAGGGTACGAGTGGTAGGCTTGTGGCAGTGTTTTTGTTTGTTTGTTTGTTTGGTTTTTTTTTTTTTTTTTTGTCTTTTTGAGACAGGGTCTCACTATGCAGTTCAGGCTGGCCTTAAGCTCACTTTGTAGCTCAGGCTGGTCTTGAACTCACAACAATCCTCTTGCCTCAGCCTCCCAAGTGCTGGAATTACAGGCATGCGCCACCACGCCCAGCCTTTCTTGTGGCAGTGTTTTGTAATGCCATTTTCACCATGCACAGCATGTGCAAGTGGTGCTGCTGTGGCTTTTTCCAATTAGATTTAAAAGAGACTCAAAGAGGCTCAGGCCCAGTGGAGACTCACCCCTAGGGCAATATAGAGTGAAGCAGTGGTGTTAGGCCACCAGGAAAACCACATATCTACAGAGCCAGCAGCATATGATCCTAGCCCAGGAAAGCTGCGAGCACATGACGCCTACTCAGCGAAGCTGTGCTGTGGGGCACCCCAGCATTGTGTGGACGGCACAGCTGTCTACAGCTTGGAGGCCTGGTCCCCACCCAGGACGCTGCCAAGCAGGGAATATAGCCAGAGATTACTACTGAGCCTTAAAGTTAGCTTTGTTTACTCTGTGTTTTAGACTACTGTATTTAGTACTAGGCACTCTTTTATTTCTTTATTTATTTTCTTCTTCTTTATTTTGTAATGAGAATGTCTATCCCTAAGTCTGTCCAATCATTGCATTTAAAGAATCACACAGTTGTTTGATTTCACACAATAATATCTACCTAACATCAGTTCCATCCTTACTGACATTCTGTCACTAGCCTTAGGTTGCTAAGTTCTGGCAAGAGAAAATGTTACACAATTACACAGGTCAGATCAACAAACATTATTCCCTTGACACCAAAGGCTGTAGGATTTATTTCCTCAGAACCTTCCTTTGCCTTCTCTGAAAAAACAATGCCCATTTCTCTTTGTTATATCCTACATGTCATCCTCACAATTACAGCTCACACACATTCCATAAGCAGCACAACTGATAAGAATGACCTTCAGAAGATTGTATTCCAGGAAGATATCAGTGATTACATTTTAAAGCTTCACTTCATGATATTTGGCCTCAATTTTTACTGTAATACTCAAAAATTTACTTGACATACTGTGGCTCAATATTTCTAGTTTGCTAAATATCTTATTCAATCTTAAATGATTTGAATTATTTAAATATTTTAAAGTAAGTTATCAGCAACAGAGTAAGATACTTTTTAATAAATCCTTCTGCCAATTATAGTTTTAAATAATCCTTTAATATACAGTTTTTCTAAAAACTGGAATTCATGTAAGCAACTTTTTGTTTTTTTCTCATTATCTTAAAGACTCAAAAATTCTACTGTACAGATAGATAGATAGATAGATAGATAGATAGATAGATAGATAGATAGATAGATAGATAAATAGACAGACAGACAGACAGACAGACAAACAGATATGTTACATTTATTGGTACAATTTGGATATACACCATCAGTGTCTTCATAGGGAATTTATTCCTGCACATAACCTATCTTGACTCCTCTTTCTTCCATCTCCCTCCCTTTCCTTCAATCCCTCTTTGTCTCCTCACTTACAATCTTTGTTTCTATTTTATCATTTATCTTTTCCATTCCTTCCTTTTTCTCTCCCTCTCCCTAGTTTCACTTTCCTTTTGAACAATTTCTTACAATTTCACACTTTCTATGACACATTTTGAATCAACATAAGATGTATACTATTAAAAAAACAAAACTCAAAAGCCTTATATAGTTATACACAGACATACACATGTGTTGTACAGAACACATAAATTACCCTCAGACAAATTTTTTCACGCATATCTTGGCCTCATCAAAGCTAGTTGTTGTTTCCTTTTGCTAAGATACATTTATAATTTTATATAACCAGACTTCCATTGGAATATTATTTCTATATTAAAGAACACAAATTCCTCTAACTTTTAGTCTGACCCCTCCTTGTTGGCTGAATTTGCCTATTTTGAGAGTACATTGATAAATTACTACAAAGCAGATACAAATTATGAGTTGTACCCACATAACATGAGAATAATTCTGAAGTGACTAATTCAGGGTCATCTATTTAATGAAAACCAACTGTTTTGACCACCAGACTGAAGGTCTTGCCTTCTAGAACTTCCCATTCCAAGCTAGAAAGACACAAGCTAAGACATATGTATGCAAAGAAGTAGACAAAGCAATGTCTAAGTTGTACTTGCAATAATATTATAACTGAGAAAGAAAACCTTCAGTTGAGTTAGGTGATATGGGAAAGGTTTCCAAGACACTCAGTGTTTGAAATCAGCATGAAAAAATATGGAATGTACACCTAGAAGAAAATGAATGCAAAGCCGAACACTTTTGATTTGTGCATCAGAAGTGAAATCAAACACAACACGATCAAAGAATGGCAACTAACATAGTATGCAGTGGAGTCAATGGGATATGTCTGACTGGAAAGATGGCGCTGTGGAGGGGTAAGATGGAAGACGCTATGTATCAGGAAGCACTTCATGACGTTTTCTTGTTTTCTATATTATTGAGCCATATCTCCAAGAAGTGTGCGTGTCAGTTGACTTTGTAGCACTAACAAGTAAAAGAGAAGCAGAGCACAATAAGAAAAGAGATCATGGGGTGGGGGGAATCAGTGCTCATAGGACCTGAATATTTTACCCAAGGCAACAGTAACAGAAGTTACACTTACTGCCCTGTCCTCTGCCTGTCACAAGCATGAATTAGGTGTGATTACTTTGTCACCATTTTGCAGCTGGAAAGCAGGTGGAATGGGGTTAAATTACTTTCTGGAATCTATAGAACCATTAAGGAGTATAATCACAATTTAAAACACAGGCAGTTCATACAATTTGGAAATATCTTATGTTATTTAATAAAATTTCACAAGAATTCTTATTTTGTAATTTATAATCCTCAGTTAAAAGTAAAAAGAAAAAAATTTAGTTTGGTGAGAGGAATTACCTCATTTGTGGTCATACAATCTAATACAAAATGAACAAAACAAAAAATGTGGTTGTCTACTCATGCCCATCTGATTCCAAAGCTTCACAAAATTTAGGAGATGCTACGGAAGCCTTCTTCAAGTTTTTGTACCAAAATGCAACAAGATTGTATTGGTTTTTAAGAAGAAGTCTCTCTTTAAAATTGTGGGAAGAGGCTGGGGTAAAGGGCTGCCAATCGGTTGCAGCTACAGTGAAGACATTAGGCAACACAGTGCGTAGAGGTCAACTGAAAACATGAAAGGACAGGGAAGTGTGCAGTTTATGATAAAAGGATTAGTATCATTGTAAGTACTTAATGGGAAGGCAGCTATGGCCACCACTATACCACCAACGCAGGCTGTAAGTATTTAATGGGAAGTGACAGGAACAAATGCTGACTAATGTATGAAGAAAAGGAATGTGGAGAAAGAAATATGAGTGGCGTGTATGATGTCAGGAAAGGAGAATCAGGCTTAGAAGTTCAAGACACAGGCACCATTTCCGGTCTTGGGCACCCTGGCATGTCCAAGAGGAGACCCTGGCTAGACGCTGCTATGGGTCAGCTGATGCCTCGCTCTGGGAGCTGCATGGAGCAACGACCTTGATAGTCAGAAAGAACCCAAATCTACAAGTCCAAAGTATATCCGGCCTGTGTCAGACTACAAAGAGGACTGGAAAAGCATTCCAAGGGTCAGTAATGGCTGAGAGCCCTGCTTCAGAAAGCAAGGGAGACTTCACAGTATACCGGGACCCAACAGAAACATGGGCACATATACTTGGTACGTTCAGAGACTTCAGCTCACAGGAACACTTCCAGAACAGTAAAAACACAATTTCACTAAGTAATTTGAGAAGGAAAAAAGCAGAAAACATTTCCTCCTGAAGAGCACTGAATGGGGTGCAGTACTAGCACTCCTGGGTCTTTGTACAATGCACTCAGTCTTGTACTTAAATATGCTGCTACTTTGAAAACATAGCAATTGCATATTTTCCCCATTGACTAAATCATTTTTATTTTATCTGGTCAAGAATATCTGTACTGTATGTGTCCTCAGGAATATGTTTATTATATTCTTTATCCACTGATGTTCCTTGAAATATATAAAAATATTTGCTTTCCAAAAATGATGCATCATGATGTTCAGTTCAGTTGCAGACTGAAATCCTACCTGTTCTGACAGGGCTCTAAAACAAGGACAAAAGACGTTCACAGGGCAGTCTGGACATGGTGAAACACTATCGATACTTTGATTTCCTGAGTAAAGTGCTCTGCTTTCAAGAGCACTTGACCCATATGTCCTGGCCTTGCACACAAATTTGTTTTGTTTGCTTTCTCATGGGGAGACTTTTACTTTAATGACTTTCCCTAGAATGTCAGTTCACTACAAACAACAGCAAAAAAACTCCTAAGCAAATGACAAAATATGATCACAAATGCAAGGAAATGAATGATAATAAATTTTATTGAAAATGATTTGAGCACTTATTATTTTAAAAAACTATTTAAAATTTAAATTTCAGAGTCCAGTCTGGTCTGGTGAGGTACACATCTGTGATATGTGGTTTGGAAACTCTTCTGTTCACTTAATAGCAGAAGGGTAAAGGGGTCAGAAGCATCACCTAAATAAGTTAAATTTAAAGACTAACATACAAGTTACTTAGCTAATAACATACAGTTACTTGAGTGAACAACTTATGAAAAAAAAGATGCATGTTATAGATAGTTTAATTATTATTTATTTTTCATTATGACAGCTACCAGAGATTTCTAATTTACTCAACAACATGCTGATCATATGCTGTCAATAGTTTTAGGTCTTTATTACTGAACTCTCAAAAAAAAATGAATAGCTCTTTTGATAAGGGCATGTATCGATTGATTGAATTTTACAATCCCTGGAATTTACCAGCTCTAGACAGCTTTCAAATCAAGTTGCACATACAGGATTGACACTGTGATTGTTCAACATGAATTTTCAATACCATTGTTCATATTTCAATCTCATTGCTCATATTACTATTAAGTTTTCTTCCCTTCTGCAAACTAAAATAATCTGTAGACTTAATTCACTAAGAACCTGAAATCACTACATCACACATCTTTACTGCTCCTATCATGAAATTATTATAATGACATTCTAGTCTTCCACACTTCTCAGCCGGGCTCCTCTTCTCCCTGGACTCTACCTCACCAGAAAGTGGGAAATCCAGGATCTTCCTTAGTACTCACACACACATGTGCACGGCAAGTGACTAAAGCAGGGCAAGCACAGCTTCAAAGAATGCACACACAACCTTGGGTCTAAACCTGTACAGAAGCCTATCCTTAAATACACGTACATTCGGTTGCTAAAAGAGAAACAACTGTTCATTCATTTTCCTTGTAGATAATCTACCTCCCTGCTCTCCAACTCATTACTGTGTGTCACTTTAAAAACATGTACTGGAAAAATGATCATTTCAAAAGCAACGTAGTAGGTGCTTTCCTATGCATTACCTTGTCTAACTTTCATTTTTTTTTTTACCATTAGTCAGGTTATAATTCACATACAATATACTATACATATTCAAAGTGGACCATAGGATAAATGTTGTCATATGAACATGCCACGGACAATACCACCAAAGTTAAGATGATAGTCATGCATTTTATCTTTGATCTCGCATGCTCTCTTGTCTGCTTCTCTTAATTCCTCCGTATCGCCCAACCACAGGCAAGCATTCATCTTTTCCTCACCATAAACAGTACTTCTTGAAGGTTCCTGTAAATGAAATTACATATTATGTACATTTGGGTATTTGGGAATCATATGAGACTCATGTATGCCATATCATATGTCAATACTTTATTCCTTTTTATTTCCAAAAATATTCCATTGAATGACTATATGATAATTCAGTTATGCAACTATATGCTGGACATTCAGTTTATCTTTAGTTCTATTATAAACTTAGCTGCTATAGCAAGATACTGTAAATATTGAGCAAATGCTCAGTACAATACTTGAAAAAAATCTGCTCTACTGTCTTTAAAAAATACCAACTAGGGCCAGCCAAATAGCACAGCAGATTAAAGTGCCTGCAAGCAAGTGTAGATATCAGAGTTTCGATCTCCGGACCTGCTGTGCCAGCCCCGTCCCTGAGGTGGGCTAAACCGCAATTGAGACTAGGTGTGGTGTGCACAACTGTAATCTCAACACTTGGAAGGCTATAAATAGGAGAATCACTGGGAGTCTAATCTAGTAGTGAGACCCTAAACACCCTGTAGATAAAAAATTTAAAAGTACCAACTATTTTTTCAAGGTGCTTTTACCATTGCACCTTCTGCCAGGATATGTGTGTGTGTGTGTGTGTGTGTGTGTGTGTGTGTGTGTGTGTGTACCCAGTTCCCTTAGGAGCTCACCTACACCAAGTATAGTCAATCATTTTACTATTAGCCATCCTAAAAGTCTCACATGTCTAACTCTCACTCTGCAATGAACTTTTACAGTTCCCAAATCAGGCATCAGAAAAATGAAGTTCAATGAATTTCTTCTTCTTTGCTATGACAAATTATAGGAAAATCCCATTAAGGAATAAAAATTATGATCTAACAAAATATATCCAATTATGAAATGTCAAAATTCTTATTTGGTACTATATCAGATTTTTCTTTTTATAGATTAATGTCACAGCAAAATTAGCAATTTTAATTGTGAACACAATGTGGAACATGACACTTGGTAAAGATAAGAAGGGAGTCTGGGGAAGGGATCAATATGAGGTTAAGGACAGGAAAAAAAGAACCAAGAGGTGATTGGCATAGATATCAACACCCCATCACGAGTATATTTATTAAGTATTGAAAACATATATTGATATTTTTTTTCTGGAATAACTGTCTTTATTTCACTATTATCTGAGTTTCAAGTGACAAAGATCAAGTACGTTCAAATCTGCAGTATCTTTCAAGACGTATCATATATAACATTACTCCAGCAAAATGCAGACAAATCATTCTAGGTTGACAGGAAGTTATAGACCAGGAGGTGATTCACCCCACACACAGTGGACTTATACTTAAACACTAACCTTACTGAGTGGTCTTGTACCAGAGATGCAAACAGAAAAATTGTCCTTAAAACAATGAGATGGGATCTTCGCCGTCATTACTCAATAAAAGAGACATTCTCTGTCCTTCTTCTTTGTTATTTTCACTGATTGCTTCACAAATACTGCTTTGATATCTAAAATTAGTTCAAGCAATAGACTACAAATTTCATGAGGTAATATTTACATATTGTTTATTTTTCTAAAGATAACTTCCTATCCTATTGCTAGTTGTATGAGATGCACCTTTCAGGGTGGTCAATCAATTTTTGGCAAATGAACTATAATCAACCAGATCCTTACACAGAACACACACTTATGCCGTTTGCCTCACTCTGGGAAGACATCCTGAACAGGTGGTTAAGTGAGATCTACTTGTAACAAAAATGAAGAGACACTGCCACACAATGTCCACTAAAATTACTTATGAGCATTACTAATTTTTTTGTAAGATTTTGCATACACGCTGAAAAGGAAATCTACATCACAAGTAAGGGTTCTCCAATCACATTTAGAACCAGGTCAAGAAAGGGTCCCTGGACCCCTCAGTGAGCCCTTTGTCTGGGTGCATCTGATGCACACTTACTACTCTAAATATTTCAGAAAACATCATCCACCAAAAGCAAAAAGATTTTATCAAAGACATTTTTTCCAATATTAAAAGAGTAAACCAAGATCACAATTTTGAAAAACCCACCATGCCAGAGCATGAATGGGGCAGGTAAAGAGATACTCTCTCATTTTAGCAATTGTTTTCACAACAGAATTCCCCTAAAGCAGATATGAAACTGCAGGTTTAATAAAGTCCTTACAACCGTACAGACTATGGGCACTCACTAATGGCCTTCACATGTCCAGGAATGCTCAGATTTGAGGCAAATAAGGTCACATGTGTAGGTTCAATTTTAAGCTCAAGAACTTTAACCTAGCATGAGTAACATAGACTGCTCATGCATTCAGGGGAGCAGATATTGGTTATCTGTGTTATCTGCTGATTTGGATGTTGGATTATCTGCTGAGTTGGGTGTTGGATTATCTGCTGAGTTGGATGTTGGATTACCTGTTTATTTCCTAAAGCTTTTCTTTTGAGAAAAAAGGAACTGATGAATATAAAAGTATGGTCCCTTAGCGAGGTTTCTCACTCATCTATTTCTTCCTGCACCCCTTGTCCTCTTCACTTGGGAAGCGAAGGCCAGCCCAGATACTGCTGACTTCCTTACTCATTCCCACTAGCCTCCCTGAACCAGGGAGCATGATACTCATCCACCCCAGGGCTGCTTCTTCTGGTGTTGCATCCATAACCCTTAACAAATGGCTGTGACAACAACAACAACAAATAACTGACAAAAAATCTTTTTAGGAAATGAAAATGCCTTTTATAAGGTCACAAATTCCAATTTTTACAATACAATCATATGAAGTTGGACAAGATGAGGTCTTCCTAATAATACTATCAAAGTATAAGTAACATTAGGAACCATTCAAATGTTCATTTATGTCCAATATTATTTTAAGTGATTACTTTGTAGAGAATTTTTATTCAACATTAAAATTTTCTAGGGCCAACACTTGGCACAATCAGTCCTTGTGCAATTTCAAATAGGATGCTGAAATTTGGTGTCCAGAATGCTATCCCTACAAAACCAACTGTCAGCAAAATTACTCCATATAATCTAGTATGTGCCATGTTGAAAAATTCAAGCTAAAATATAGGGACTATTAACTATAGGAGAACTTGCATTCACACATGCTCAAACATAGCAACACTTTAGAAAGCAATAGTATAGCACTGTGGAAAGTACAAGGCAAAATAAAATAAAATAAAATTTGCTTAGTAACATTGTAGCAAAAAACAAATTTTACAATACTACCAACTGGAGGACACTGCTTTAAAACACTCAAACATTCCTCTAATATTCACTGAATTAAAGTTCTCTGATCACAAAATATAATACATTCAAAAAACACAAGAAAATTAAAACAATGGCAAACTAGAGACAGTAACAAATCAGGTTCTTTTTTAAAACTTTCAAACTTCATGAAAAAGCTGACAGTCTTCACTTATTAGTACTGCCAAAACTAGAGAAAATTCTTGTGGTTAAAATAAAAGCAAAATATGCATAAATATATACAGGTAACAAAAGACTATTTTTTGCTTGTAGGAGCACTGTAATTTTATTTAAATGGTAGGTGTTTCTCCAGAATAGAGAAGGGGTATTGCACTTAAAAAGACATCCAATTCTATATTTCATATATAGTAGTCATCTTAAAAATGTGAGAAAGAAAAAAATGCCCCCACAGAAAAAGGAGTTTCATTTTAAAATCACCCAAGCTATAATAACCAAAGAAACATTCATTTGTTCTCTTTTCTCTCTTCAGGTAAATTTGAGATATAGTTCCCTTAAAGAAAAATAAAAGACACTATCAAGAACCGATTTGTTCTAAGAGTCTGTGTACCCAAATTCTACATTCTGTTAAGAATATCACAGCTCTCTTTTCAATGTGTGTTCTGCGGAAAATTGGAAGGTAAAAACACAATTTGCTTTCTTACATTTAAACAAGAGAAATGTTCAGAGTAATCATGTGCATGAACAGTAAACACATCTGATTCAAACAAGGAAAGATAAATGCAAGTTTGGTCTTTTCTAAAAATTTTTAAGCTTTAAAACAAAATGGAGCTGCTCTCCAGAGCCATTATATATAACTCCATTCAAGGAGTGAATTTCAAATCACCCACAGCTGCTGTCCATGCAAAATCCGATTCAAATTTTTCTTGAACAGTTGACATTATTCCACTTCTAGGTATATTTTGCATTGAAGGTAAAACTGAGGAGAGAGAATAGAAAAAGCAATCTAAGGAAACGCCTCTTCTAAACTCAGGAATTCGTGGGCTGTGTTCTGAATTTGCTTAGACCCAAATGTTCCTCCAACACAAACAGATCGTTAGGATGGTCATTTAAAAACCAACTGTATTAGTGGTGTGCAAATTTCTGGCTCAGGGTGATTAAGTGTGCTTCGTTACCATGAAATGCAGAATTTTGAACAGATATTTAAGGTTCAAATTTCACCTGTAATTAAAGTTAACATGCAAACTTTAGAAAGAGGAGTTCAGAAGTTCAAAAAGTTATTTCAAAGTATTTTCAAGCTTTTACTTTATTCATAAATAAAGGCTTTATTGATTTATTTCTGAATAAATTACTTTATTCATAATTTCAAATATGCATTGGAGTCCTAGTTACTGTAGATTAATTTACTTTAGCATACTAAATTACTGTACTGTTTTTAAAGTACAAAAAATGCAAATGTTACTATGACTGAAACTATAAATTAGCATAGAAGTGAAGACAAATATAAAACATTCTTTTAGTAAATAAAGCACAAAAATCAGAAGTTTTTTGGGTTTGGGGTTTATTCTTTTTATGTCTGTTCTACAGTCTTAAATACTTATAACAATTGTGTAGTTTAAACATATACATGTTTCTCTACTTATGTATTTTAAGGAGTTTTTCAGTAATTTATACTATATATTCATCAAGGACATAAGATGTATATCCCAAGTCTGTATCTGACTGGTAGATGTTAAAGAACACAAATTTGGAGTCTGGGGAGATAGCTCAGCAGTCTAAGCGCCTACCTGGCAAGCACAAGGGCCTGGATTCAATCAGCAGTACCACATGCTGTGCTGGCCCCAGAACCCCTGGCGAGCCATGACAGCAACCAAAACTAAGCATGGTAGTGTGCAACTGTGATCCCAGTGCCGAGGAGGCTGAGACAGGAGGATCACTTAAGAATCCAAGATGCAGAGCAAGACCCGGTACTAAGTAAGTAAAAAGATTTTTTTTTAAAAAAACACTAATTTGTATGCCCCCACCAAATCATCAATATATGCCTACCTCTGTCTTTGCAACTATGTTTTATGGAGCTATTGTCTGGAGAAAATGTCTAAGAAATATAAGGCTGGTGGAAGACTCAGGCCTAATGATATTTGTAACTCTCCCAGTATTGCCATAAATTCTTCAAATTAATAATACTAGGAGCTGTATGACATTCACACATGCCCCTACATATTCACCAACAGCCATATTTATAATTTTAGTAATTTGACAATTTGGTGGATATGGTGTAAAAATATTTCCTTCCATCTTAAAAATTAGTCTGCTGAGCTATCTCGATAGCCCATCAGTATTACTTTTCTAGTCACTAAATATTTCAAAAGTTCATCAAACTTTTAAATGTTTTAATATTAAATACAAAGCTAAAAATGTTATAGTTGCCCTTGTGCTTGCCAGGGATGCGCTTATTCTACTGAGCCATCTCTCAGCCCCTAATTTTTATTTACATTCACATTCTCATGCTGTTTTGTATGTTAAATAGTACTGTATTATTAAATCAGATGAATGATAGAGAAAGTTTATCATTTTTTATATTCTTCCTTCACATAACACCTATTAAATAATTTATGTTCCTATTTCATTCTCACCTAATTTTCTTTTATTAATAAACATATCTGGAATATTTAATTTAACATTATCTTTACTCCAGTGTGAGTAATAGTAGTGTTACTTAGAGAACGTTTAAACATTTTGTTGGGTCTAAAGTTAAAATGATTCAGTCTAAATCTGGACACAGGGTCACAAGTCTGTAATCCCAGCACTGGGGAGACTGAGAAAGGAGGATAACTAGGAGTTTGATCTGTCAGACCCTAAATCGAAAGAATCAAAAATACAGAAAGAAAGAATGAAAAAAAGAGAGAGAGAAAGAGAGAGAGAGAGAGAGAGAGAGAGAAATTCAGCCTAAAATTGCTTTCAAATTGGAGTTTTCTTTTCTAACAGGATACTACAGCAAAATTGATCAACTAAGGTATGGTGAACAATTAATTCAATAATTTAGAATACTCCCAAATCCCAAATGTTAAAATAATCGCTGAAGATAACAAAACACAAATCTTCTAAGATTTTTATCACTATGAAAATGTTGGGTATTTCCAAGTACAAAATTATACATATTCTGTGGACTGCACACAGCTACAAATTCAAAGTTAGTGCAACTTAGTTAACTGATTATTAATAGGCAAAATACACAGAGATTCCAAAAGAAAGAAAGAAAGAAAGAAAAATGTACACCTCAAATTTACCAATTTCAATTTCAGTGTGTTAACTGATTATATTAGAATAACTGTTTCTTCCTTGATTATGAATACTATATATATATGTATATATATACATATGTGTATGTATGTGTGTATATATATGTATATACATACATATATACACATACACACACACACACACACACACACACACATATATATATATATATATATATATATATATATATATCTCAGTGATACGCATATTTGCAGCACCTTTCTAAACAAGCCAATGATTTTTTTTTGGCTAATATTATCTGCCAATAGGATTATATGTTACATTAAACTGGTATGAATTAACTTGCTAGGTAAATAAACTTAAATATGAAATATCAATTAACAAGTATGCATAAAAAGCATTTTAAGTGAGCATGATGTGCTTTTCTGAATTGAGTGATTCTAGTTTGACTATCTTAAATTTCCATTTCCTAAGAATGGGAATATGTATGACTTTTTAACTAGAACAATATCAAAATTCTTAAATGTATTCTGTAGTTATTTATCACTTTATGAACTGCTTTTTGTTGTTGATGAAAGACGAAAAACTTAAAATTTGCTGAAGTTTAAAATTTATTAAAATTTTTGCATGCTGAACTAGAAATTACCATAGCTTCTGAAATAGAAAAATTCAATGTTTTAGGGTTCTGGGTTAATAACATTACTTTGTTAGTTATCATGCAATAAATGATACTTAATGTTAAAAGACTAAAAGGCATTCTCCTCAATTAGCATAAATAAAGACAAGATATCAGCATTTCTCAGGCACTAACATTATGAGTTTGGAAATAAGATGAACAAGCAAGTTACAGCCACATTACCGGGTCCAGAAAAAGAAAAGATGACCAAGTGAATTACAGAAATCTGGAAAGGTAGACTATCCCTAATGCTTTGCAGTAGTTCAAGAAAGATGAAAATCAAACACTCACCAGTGGCTGTACCTACCTAAAACTCACTATTGAATCTGAACACTGTCCTAGTGGAATGGTAGAGACAGATGTCTGATTAAAGAATATTTAAGAAACAGTTAAATGAGCATTAGGGATCAAAGGTAGAGTCTTCTCAACTTTCATTGCCAAGGGACACAAAGAATGACACAGCAACTAGAGGGGCAGAAGGAGTCAAGAGGCAGAGAAGTTAATTAATGTAAATAACTCCTCATAAAGCTCATAAACAATATATTTCTTAATCTAACTTATTTTTTAACAGAGAATCGCATTAAGAAGTGATGACCTGCACAGAAGGAGGAAATTATTTTGGCCTAGAGAACACTTGAACCTCAGTAAGGCCAGGAAAACTAACAAGTATTAAAATTTATAAGGATGCTATCCACATGTCAAAAGCAGCATAAAAGTGTGGTTTTTGACTTCCTTGAACGATATTTTCCTATCACACACCCTGGAGAATCACTTCTCTCAGAACAGGAGAAAAATGTGAAATTGGACATTCACCTGCCTGAAAAACAAACTGGTCATTAGTCATGGGTGAAAATGTCATTGCTGGAAATTGATTGATCAAATGCAATGAGCTAAACTTAGTAGAAGAGAACAGTAGAAACGATGTCACTCTCTGCCACTGTTGAACTTGATATCTAACATGTGCTCTAGATGAAATGTTTTTACATATCTGTCTGACGCATCAGCGTTATCTTGGGAGAGCATATAAAATATGTGCGTGAGCTGATTCTGCTTTAGCCATGGACCTAAACCTATTTGTCACCAAGTAAATAGGATTCCTGCAACATGCTAAAATTTATGTTAAAAGGGCTTCTTTGTGTGATAACGCATAACAAATTCAATGTGTTAAGTGTGTGATAACACACAACTAACTCTCATGAGGGCCACAATCAATTAGTGCCAAGCTCTTGTCTTCTGAGCCCAAAAGACGATGTGGAGACCATGCTGGGTCATAGGGTCTTTAACTGAGCAGCTATTTTTTTTTTTTTGTCTTTTTGAGACAGAGTCTCGCTATGCAGTTCAGGCTGGCCTTAAGCTCACTTTCTGCTTCTCCTCCTGCCCAGGTACTGGTATTCAGAAGTACTGGCCACAGAGCAGAATGCAGTGCAACTATACCACCAAATACTTTGCATATCCCCATCAACATCAATGTGGTCTTACGATAAAATATAGTTAGTAGCAAAGTCTTGGTGTCACAAAGACATTAAACCTGCCAATAAAATTTAGGTAGACTGAACCAATTAACAGGTGCACCAAGTTATCAAGATGTTTAGTCAGATTCCACTGTAGCAACAGAATAAAATACCTCACAAATCTTGCCCTATATTAAAACTTCAGCCATTCTGGAAACCATCATGAAAATTTATGTGCATTTAAATACAAAGAATTGTCCTCAGGACATTTTCAAATTGCAAAAATGTCACCAGAAATTTCAACAATTAAAATGGACAAATATCAGCTTTCCTCTTTTAGAAAATTTGATGTCTTTGAAGGCATGTCTGAAATGAAAATTTGCCCCTATAATTTTTTTTCTTGGAGAATTGCACTTTTCTGACAGCAATATGCAGTTCCACGCAGTTCCACCCACTTCCCACTGCTTTCCAGACTCGTGTGGCAGAAGCAGCACCAAAATTCACATGCATATTCATAAGCTGTCTGAAGCATTAATTCCACACATGGCAATGTATACTTGCATCTGTGGTTGGAGATTCTAATTTGCAAAAAGCAAATATAATGTGTCTAAAAATCTTGATGAGCAAGTCTTTCAAATTCAAGCCCATAACTTTAAGGATTCATGTACATTTAATTTCAAGTAGCAATTGGATAAAATCTTCAGCAATTGGATATAAACCTCTCCAAGTATCACTATAGGAATACGATCACTGCCCATATTAATTTCTCTAATGTACTTCTTATACTTCACAATGACATTAAACCTGCCAATATCTATCAGGATACAAATATTCATAATTAAAGTCCTCTGGTAGTACACACGTCTATTCATCTAAGCTAAACTGTATTTGCTGAAATAGAAATCTATTTATCCTATTCTCTTATATTAAATGTGTAAGAAAAAGGTCTCACATTTTTTCAAACTTTTGAAAACATTCAGAAATGCAGATACCTGTTTTTTATAACGGACAATGGTTTGCTGCTTGGAATCTTCACAATAAAAATTTCAAATAATCATCTGTGTCACTGATTCTTTTCAATTTCTCTGCAGTAATGTCACCAGCAGGTGAACTGATAACTCCCTCTCTTCTTGAGATCAAATTTTATTTCAGCAGCAAAAGGACTAGAACTCAGTTTTACTCGCTTTCTTGAGGAGCAGTAACTCCATGAGTTGGCAGCTTCTTAAGTCAAAAAATCTGTTTGCTAATTCAAAATTCTCAAAGAAATTTGCACATTACTAAGCTTAGGGCAGATAAAGAATGGAAGGATTACTATTATTCTGAAAGTATTATTATAGAATGAAAGAATCAAAGTTATCATTTGGTAATTTCTGAGCAAAGTTCAGTATGACAAAAATCAGTAAGGTAAAAACCTCATTTAAATAAGTCATTTTTCTTTGTTTTTTATTTCAAAGAGAAAAAGCAGTAACAATAAGAACAAAGACAGAAACAACACCATAAAACTTGTACAGATTTTCAAGACAAGAACTGAGCCATTTGTTTATCTTCCTCTGAGAAGCATGTATTCATCTCAGATGCCCATTTCTGGATTGGGTCTTTGAATATTGGGGACCTGAAAAAAAAATCTTTAGTGTTCTATATATTCTAGATAGATGTCCTTTGCTTGAGTGACTGTTGGTTCACTTATTTATTTTTCCCAATTGTGGTTGTCTTTTCACTCCATTGGTGATTTCTTCCTTTTTTTTTTGACCTGCAGAAACATCTCAGTAAGATGAATTTCCAGTTGACTCTTTAAACTATTTCTCATGCAGTTTCATTTCTGCTTATGAACTCTGCCTACTCTTCTGTCTTCAAGATTTCTACTTCCTTTCTCTTCCAGTAGATTTAGTGTTTCTTCCAGTAGGTTTAATGTTTAGATCTTTAATCCATTTTGACTTTAATTTAGTGCATGGTAATGAACCTGGATCTAGTTTTAGTTATCAGCATGTAAAAACCCAGCTTTTCCAGCATCTTTCTTCCAGTATCTTTCTTCCAGTGAACTTGTTTGATCCTTTGTCAAATATAAAGTGGCCAACTGTTTTTGTAGTTGTGACTGCATCTTCTAATCTGTTCCATTGATCCTCGGTCTGTTTGTGTGTGTGTGTTTGTTTTTGTTTTTGCCAGAGTATCATGTCATCTGCAAATAATGGTTTAATTTCTTCCTTTCTAATTCTTATTCCTTTTACTTCTCTCTCTTATCTAATGACTCTAGCTGTTGTTTCCACAACTATATTGAATAAGAGTGATGATAATGGACATCCTTGTCTTGCACCTGACTTTAGAGCTGATTTTATTATGTAGTTTTATAGTATAATTTGAAGTCAGGGGCTGAATGCTTTCTGCCTAGCCTTTATTGGCCAGGATTGCCTTTGCTATTCTAGGTCTTTTCTGGTACCAAATGAATTTTAGGAATGTTTTCTGCATATCTGTGAGGTATGATTTTGATAGGGATTGCATAAATCTGTGTAACAATTTTGGGAATAAGGCCATTTTCACAATGTTGGTACTTCCTATCCAAGAGCAAGGAATATCTTTCAATTTTTTGAAATCCTCTTTGATCTCTTTTTTCATAGTATTATGATTCTCACTGTATGGGTCTTTTACTGCTTTTGTTAGATTAATTCCTAAGTATTTTATTTTTGGATGCTATTGTGAAGGGTATTGTTTATCTAATCTTGCTGTCAATGAGTTTGTTGTTGGTGTAGAGGAATGTTATTGATTTTTAGGTGTTGATCTTGCATCCTGCTAGTCTATTACATCTGTCTATTAATTCTAGGAGCTTCTTGTTGGAGTTTTTTAGGTCTTCCTTTTACAGTATCATGTCATCTGCCAATGATGGCTTAACTTCTTCCTTCTAATTCTTATTCCTTTCATTTCTGTCTCATGTCTAATGACTGGCTAATGTTTTCAGAACTGAATTGAATAAGAGTGGTGATAATGGACATCTTTGTCTTACACCTTTTAAAGCAAAGTTTTCCATTTAGAATGATGTTGACTGTCGGTTTGTCTTAGATGACTTTTATCAGATTGAGGTATAGGTCATCTATTCCAATTTTCTTTAGCATTGTTATCACAAATGCATGTTGGACTTTGTCAACATTTTTTCTACCTCTATTGAGACTGTCAATATGTGGTTTTTGTTGCTGACTCTGTTGATCTGCTGTATTGTATATATAGATTTGTGTATGTTGAGCCATCCCTGTATCCAAGTGATGAATCCGACCTGGGCATGGTGTATAATCTTCCTGATGATTTGCTGAATTCTATTTGCTAGTATTTTATGGAGGACTTTTGAATCTATGTTCATGAGGGAGATTGCCTGTAGTTATCTTTTTTGCTTGGCTCTTTCTCTGGTTTTGGTATCATGTAATACTTGCCTCCAGAAATGAATCAGGCAGTTTTCCTTCCTTTTCAATTTCATTGAAGTGTTTGAGGAGTACATGGATTAAATCTCTAAATTTCTTGTAGAATTTAGCTGTGCTGGTGAATTTTTTATTAAATTTTTAACTTCATTCACTGATACTGGATTATTCAGAATTTTTGTATTTTCTTGATTAAGTTTTGGTAATTCATACCTATCTGGGAATCTGTCCATTTCTTCTGTGTTTTCCATCCTGTGAGAGCAAAGATTTTCACAGTAGATACTGATGATATTTGGAATTTCCATAGGATCACTAATAATTTCACCCTTTCCATTCTTTATTGCTTGAACTTGATTTTTTTTCATAAGGCACAGTTTTAACAGTCAAACAAATGATATTTTAATGAACTGAGTTTTGTAAGTCTTGGTGGAAGAAAACAATTGCTTCTCCAATAATTTCTGGAGTAGATGTCAAGTTACCTGAGTTTTTATTTATTTTGATTTTACTGAGCATGCCAGTGGTTCAAAACATGCACCTGAAACTGTTCAGGGATTCCTGAAGAAACCATATTGCCATAGCTGGATGGTTTAATTTTTTAATAACACACATTTGCAAAAGTATTGATTAAAAATATTTAATGTAAACTAACAAATGAACATGAAATGTTGAGCAACAATACTTCGTACAGCAACTCCACAGCTATACAAGTATAAATATGTTTACCTCCAGTAGATACTTATTATTCGTCAGTTTCTTATAGGCAAATACATCTGCTCATTAAAATACATCTATAAACCCCAAATGAATATCAGGAGCACTTTGGGGGTTATGTGGAGTTGCACAGAGAGTGGTGTAACGTGAGCTATCTTATACACACACTCTCAGAAAATACTCTGTCTCACACATATTCCTTTCATAATCCACTGACTCCCTCCTATATTGTGTTTTATGTTCATTTTAGAAACTTTGTGATTTAAAGGAGCCCTCTTAGGATTTCAAGTGTGTAGAAGGGAACCAGGTCAGTAGGGCGCCACTTCTCAGCTCCTCACTTTTCTCTCTTCTCCCTGGGCACCGCAGAATGAGCAGTTTTCCACATAGCTGGGCCTTCCACCAGGCTACTTCTGTACTTGAGAATGCTGACTACGGACTGAAACTGTTGAACCTGTGAGCCAAACAAACCTTTCCTTTGCCCTCTTAGGTGTTTTCTTCTTTGTTCTGTTTTGTTTTTGCATAAATGAGGAAACCACCAAGACATGCAGCAAGCACCATGTGAAAGACTTAGCTGCCTAGTGCTTGTACACTCAGAAAGTCTACAATGAATAAAAAACAATACAATCAATAAAAATAATAATAAAAAATAATAAAAGAATATCAAGATGAAAAAACAAGAAAGTCTACAATGACTTACGACCTTAGTCCACACATACATTATATTGCTTTTGGCTATGGGAATATTACAAAAAAAAAATTAACAGGATTATGCATTTATCCCTTGGTAAAATATGTGACCAGAGGATCACAGAAAAGAAGCCTATATTTCTCCTTAGAGAAATGATCCAGTATACGCTAAATCTGTGTTTGAAATAACTTTACAGGCAAGAACTACTACAACCACAAGGAACCACTCTGCATTTATAATCAACTCAACTGTGAAAAAACAACCCAAGGACAAGCAGCAGTGAGACTAAATCAAAGCACTCCCATTTGTTTAAAACCATGTTCCTTCCTTTGTCCATTATTATTTAGTAAAAATTTTATATTTTATAACTTGAGTTTTACTATAGGGTTAACTCTAGTTTACAACAAAAAAAGCCTATCTATGGATTAGCCATTAGCATGTTGGGCCTGATAGTAAAATTGCTTTGCTAGTAATTTCAACTATTCTTCTAAGTGTGAAAAAATTATTACACTTTTCCTTTCCAATGTGTTTTGATTTGGGCATGACCCAAATGCACAAAAATATCTCACCTGCTCTACCTTATAAAACCCAAAAGTAAAACTATCAGTGTCACAGACTCTACATATTGACACTTGCTAACTTAAAATACAAAGGGGAAACAGTAAAGTCTATGGTTGTTACTGTTATTGTTTCATTTCCCTGAAATAAATATCTCTAGCATTATTATAAATTTGTACATGTACATTAATGCACAAAGTAGAAATTGGCACTTCAATCTTCAGAATATTTTGTCAATTTTTCTGCTTTTTCCATATATAGCTGTATTTTTTATTTAATAATATGATTTCTTTATGTATTTGGTACAGGGTTTATGTAGTGACATAGGTTAGATTCACAGTGATTCTCCTATTTTCAGCCTCCAAAACGCTGGGATTACAGGCATGTGACACCATGTTCAGTCTCAATTACCTGTCTTAGCTTGCTTTGGGATTGGAGCTGGCATGGCAAGCCAGGGATCAAATTCCAGCTGCTCTGCTTTGCCTAAGCAGATAATTCAGTCTGTTGAGCAATCTGGCCAGCCCCAATAATACAATTTTAAAGCATCTTATAAATCATTCCTGTTTTCTATTCTTTTATTAGTATGTGTTTGTGAAACACAATTAATTTAGGGAGACTATTATCATAGCTTGATAATTTTTGATCAATTTACCTAGTCTTCCTAGCCTTCTTTTCCACTTAATCCCTTTACTATCTTCAAAAAAGTCAGCCTCTTTATTTTCAATAAAGTCACATCTGTATAAATTCTTTTTTACTTCTCATAATTGTTTTGTCAATTGAGCATTGAGTTGTTTTGTCAATAATGTATAATTATGTTGCAGAATAGTAATACTCATTTTGAGGAAGTGGTGTAAGCACAGAATGTATCTTGCTCATTTTCAACCTTTTACAGTACTCTGTTCTCTCCTTCCTCCCTTGATCCCTCCCTAGGTCTATTTTCCAGTTTCTTGTCATTATTTTATTCATGAATTCATTCATATTTTAGGTTTCTGATTTTCTGAATTTGGCTTATTTCATGTAACATTATGGTCTCAAGTTCATGAGTCCTGATGTGCAAGGCCCATCCACATTTTCAAGGCCAATGACTGTACTTATAGCTCATTGAGATGTTTGCTACTCCTACAAAACACCTCTACAACAAAATACAGAATAATGTTTAATCAACAACTGGGCATCACAGCCCAGGCATACTGCCCAAGATAACTGGCTATCTTAGTGCCTTAAACCATGAAGCTGCCTCCAAGAGCACCAACAATCAATGGGGGAAAAAAAGTACAACTGAAGCGATATCCTTGATGAAATTCCCACCTTATCACGAGCTATGTGGTTTTGAGAAAGTTAATCTTCTCTGGACCCTAACATGACTATTGCAAAGAGGGGTGGGATATAAAAACTTTTTTGTAAGGTCTTTTAGAATTGCATCCCCAGAAACTAGCAAGATGTGTTTCACCAATGTCTGTTGAGGGTAAAAGTAAAGAACAGAATGAGTAAAGGGGAAATGGATGAAATTAA
>PVKA01006950.1:48523-80611 GCA_004027165.1 Ctenomys sociabilis
TGTGTGTGTGTGTGTGTGTGTGTGTATTGCAGAATACAAGAATTCTGGTAGAACTTCAGACCAAAGACACAAAGGTACATTTTAAGACTATTCCGAGTCAAGAACTGACATATAATATATGATACAAGCCATCCAAATATTTAAGCACCAAAATAGATGGATCTAATATGATTTTATAGGCATGGGATATTTTACAAACTAATTGATAAGATAGGACATTGGTACACTCAAATGTTAAGGAAGGCAACAAAGAGCTATCTTTAGAATGGTTGTTAGATGAAAAATATGAAGAACTGTAATTCAGTCAGCTGAAGTAATGTTTAAGTGATTGAAACCTGAAGAATTCATCAGTATTTATAACCAAAGTATCTAAGGAAAAGAACCTTAGCATGTGACCCAAGAATATAATAAGGTTTTCCCATAACCTGGATGGAAAAGCCTTTAAGACAAACCAGTTCCTTATATTTCAGTTCTGAATCAGTTTATTAACTTTCTGGTTTGTGTATCTGCTTCCGAGGCATCGTGTATCGTTTATAGACATCAACCCCCACGAATGTGCATCTCCATTGTGAATAAGTAAATGACCATTCTAGTTCATTAAAAAAAAAAATCTCTGGAGTTTATTAACCTGGGTTTGTCTTCTGAGATCCATAGAAGTTCTGCCTACATTAACAAAATTCAATGCCTGGATTTCAAAATTTTGAGAATCAGAAACTACATGTGAGGAAACAAGTCAGAAGACAGACCAGTTCAATAAGCAGAGCATGGATGCTCAAGAAAACAGGAGGATATGAAAGAGGTTAATGGGTATGAACTGTGTGGGGCTTTTTTCAGATGGAAAAAAGCAAAACTAAGGTCCAAAGATTGGGAAATACAATGTACATATGTGCTGGAATAAATACTCCAATTTTAGTAGTATGCAAGGGCCATACATAAAATTGAGCAAGAGGATCACAAAGGTAATGTGCAGCCACTAGGCATATTTAAGGGACCAAATAGGAAGAATCTTTGTTTTAATTAATTGGCAGTGGAAAGTTGCTAAGTTTTTCTTTGGAGGGGGTGTGAAGAAAGGGGCTATAAATTCCAAAACTATAATTCTATATTTGCATACTTAACTTGTTAAAAGCATAGTGGGTAACTCTGAGGAAGTGACTTATGGGTAGTGTTTACTGTAACTGTTTATACCTGAGAATTGAAATACAAATGTTATAATAAAAACAGGCTGTGAATATGAGTTCTATGAGGACAACCTTTCTTGCTAGCCAACAATCATAGTGAACTGATTTAGGGAATTTTCTAACCTTCCATAAAAAAGATATGTAAAAAAAAGAATAATCCAACAATATTGTTATGCAAGGTTTATAGGAGCAAGGTGTTGAAAAAGCCAAGTTCTTTACCAAATAAGTCTAGCACTTGTCATAATTTCTTGTCAGCTGATAGTTACCAAAATAGCCTGACTTCTCTGTATTTTGTCTACCCCATAAACATGACCATGTCTGCCTCCCCTTTCCAAACCATGATTTCAACAAAACAATATTTAGAAAACAACAAGCATACTAGATTCTCAGCAAGTAATTCAGCAGCTGCACAGGAGACCCAAATGTGTTTCTTTGTACCACCTTCTTCATACCCAATCCCAACTAAGAAATTGTATCCTAATGTTTAAAAGTTACCACAGCAACAAAGTGAGCAGCTAAAAGACAATAAGCTTAATCAATGCAAGTCATTGTTGGAAAGATTATCCCTTGAGACAAATCTCTCACTGCTAAGATTATTGGTATTTATTTGAAGTATTTTCTGAAAAGGTAAGAAAGACTTACGAAGGGTGTCAGATCAATGAGACGGTTCATTTTGCTTGTTTTTCTTTCAATGAGCTAAAGCTCCCGGTAGACCTGAGCTGCTGTCTTAATCACGTTAATCGATAACAATTACACTCAAGAGAATACCAACATGGGTTTTCCAAGAAATCCCATAGGGTTTAAAGTGCTGTACTTGCAGAAATAGTCAATATTATGTTCTATAAAATAGAATTCAGTGTTTTTTTTTCTTATTTCCCTAGAGCAGAACTGTACTGTTCTAGACCCAAAGGTGTTAGCACTTTAGCGTTTAAGAATCACCTGGAGAAATTATTAAAATTCTAATTTGCATTCAATTGCCTGAGGGTGTAGCCGGAGATTTGTATTTCTATAAGCATAAGCAAGCCCTGCCTGCAGTAATGAGATGCTAAAGCTCATTACAGAGAGGTCAGGAGAAAAGGAAAAAGTCATTCACACTGGCTGATGCACCTGTGCAGAAGTTGGATTTGACCATGAGAGATATTCTACTTCTCTTAGCTGCCATGTCGAGCTGTCTTCCTTGAAAGGTTGTATTACTAAACTTACCTCAAAAGGCAGCATTTTCCAAGTGTATTCCATGAAACTCTAGATATCCATGATGTAAATAGTTGCGTGCATGCACACACACACACACACACACCAGTATCAGAATACTAACAGAAAGCTGTATGATGAACACATAAATCATTTAAATGAATTTGTTAAGCACTTACTAAGTTCCAGGCCTTCTTCTAAATATGTGAGTTGGAATAAGTCATTTAATGTTCATGGTAACTCTACAAGGCAGAAATTGTGTTATCAACTCTGTTTTGCAAATGTGAAAAGAAGAGAAGTTGAGTCACTTGTCCTCGGTCATGGTGCTGGTGAGCTGCCGAGTGTGCGGCTGGGCCTCCCCCCCTGGCAAGCTCCCCCCACCAGCAGGAGCTCCTTGGTACATAAGCAATGTTCAGTATTAATAGGAAGTGTGAATCACCACAAGGTGATATAACTGCTTGTCATAGCAAAAGGAAGGGAAATATGCAATAGAAAAGAAAGAAGAAAAGTTAACAGTACAGATTAAATCTAACATGAGAATATGCTAGAAAAGGAAAAAAAAACATTAAATGAATGAATTCTTGGAGAAATAATATATTTAGAGAACTGAACTGTGGTAATGGAGACATCAAACACCCATCATAGAGCGGCAGAGCTGAGACCCACCTGCTTGGGGCATAACACACTGAGGAGAATGACAGGCCAGGTGAAAGCCCTCACCAGCCACAGGAAATGCCAGCAGGCCGTTTCTGCCAAACACATTAAGAAAACTCTCAAGGACAAGAGTCATGATGATCTTTACATTTACATCCTGATTTGCAGTTTTCCTGGGGCCCTCGCTGGTTCTGCTTATCCTCCTGCTGGATGGATGGCAATCTTCCTCTAACTAGCAACTTTGTGTAAGTACACAAAGAGAAAGGATGACAATCAAATCTGTTTATTTTTCTGAGAAGAGAATATAAAGCTCATGATGAAAACACCATCTCATAAATCATTGATTCCCAGGATCCCTTGTTGTCTGACCTTCCAATTTCTGAAATAGGAATCACACCAAGTGGAGCCTGTCTGAATTCTGTAGGCTGGACTAGAAAATAGCCAGTGTATTCTGCAGAATATACTTCTTATCAGGCAGAATGATAAACAAAGTAGTCATGTTTTGAGATGAGCAATGGGTAGTGGCTCAGATTATTCAGATGAAACTTAAAACAGCAAACATAAAAACTTGCCCTGGAAACTCCTTACATTCATTGATTCCCTATTGTAGTATGTACAGAGCTGCTTGTGGAAACTAGTTTTTGAGGAAGGAAAAGCTAAACCTTCTCTGGAGATAACACATAGCTTTTCAGCATCCAGAGGTGTAGGTTTATTTCCAAGTACCAAAATGAGCATTCTTTATCCAAATCACAAGAGAGGTCCCTTGGCCCCCAAGACTTAAATATGTCATAAAAACTGTACTTATCTCTCTTCATCACACTAGCATCCCTATTAGAGGGGTCTATGGTGAAGCAATCTGATTCTGTTGTGCTAATACTTCAATCTAGGTTTATACATTTTTAAATATTTTAATATTATCTAAATGTTTTCCAACATCATGTTTTATAAGAATCTTTCATTGTTCCAAGACACAAATTACATCCTTTTGAGTTCCAGATGAAAACATTTTAGTCCTATTTCATGATTTTATTTCATTAGACATGTATACACATGTAAAGCAGTTTCAATGTAATTGAAAAATACTCTTTCCTGGGTCTCACTATGTTGACAGTAGCATGGCACTTAAGAAAATGCTTCCAGGTGGTAGGCACCTGCTCTGGCTTTGAAACACCAACCCCAAGACCTACAGTCAGGCACCCAAATAGGGAAGAGCAACAAACTATATATTTCAGCACCTAGTAGTTTTGGCAGCTCATTTGGAAGTAGTGATTGCCAGCTGGGCATCCTGCCATTTCCTTGAGGCAAAATTAAAGTGGAAGATGCAAGGGTTTTATTGTAATTTTCCACCACATATTTATATCATTATGGGTTTTGTGCTATGCTAGTCCCCACACAGTCTAGCTGAATATCTTCTTATTATGTCACTGAGATGTGAAGCAAATATAGGATGATGCAATGAAAACAAGTGGGCTCTGTGTATAGTAAGTGATTGCGGAAGACAGCACCATGCCTGTTGCAAAGTGCTACACAATTTGCAGGACCCTTCGTTCAAACGACAGGGGAAAATAGCACTAAAGGTGTTCCAATATCAAGCTCTTTGCCTCCCTTCACTGTTTCTCCCCAGTGGTGGTTGCTCACTACTTTCAGTTCCAATCCTGGGAGCACAAGGCTGAGACAGACCTTTGAAGGCTCTGCTCACATCACACAAACTGCCCTCATGGGGCTTCTCACGCCACCTATTCATTCTGCCTACCACAGCCATCAGGACAATCTCCCGAGCACCAGCCAGGAGAGCCGACTCAAGCACCTTCCTTGCCACAGGCTAACTGCCCAATCCACGGATATCCAGGTCACAGACAGACAGAGGACTCCTAGGAGCTGCCAGATTCCTAGGTGAGGATGTGTCCAGTGTCTCCGTGAGGGGTGGGTGAAGTGCTCATGCAGCTGAGGCTCCCCCTGAGGCCCTCCTGACGGGGCAGCTGTGATAAGTGCCCTGGCTGAGAAGAGCAGTGGTTAGTAAGCAAATGCTGGGCGGAAGAAGCCAGGTAAGGTCTGGTGTCCTCAGAGAAGGGGAAGCAAGTGGTGGCCAGCAACTGAGAAGCCATGTGAATGAAGCAGCAGCCTCAACCCAGGCCTGAGTTCCAGAACGATCACCATCATCCCAGTTGACTTCACAAATAAAACATAAGTACAAGCAAAAAGTGAAGGACTGTGCAGCTCCACAGCAGAGCACTAAACCCCAAGACAATAGCTCTCATCACTGAGTGATAAAGCCAGAAATGATGCTAGAAAAGCCCCAGGCCTCCGCTCACTTCGTCAGCACTCATACTGAAGTTGGACAACCCACACTGACATAGTCTTTGCACAAGGAAGACACACAGATTTGTTACATGTTCCACATTATTATTCTACATCACTAAATACACTTATATCCACATCCATGCACATAGCATGGGGAAACTGAAGGAAAACAGGCAAAGACAGATTACATCCATGTCAGCATCCTACTGCTGCTCCTATGCTAGTTTTGTAAAATGTAACAGGGAGATGTGTGAACTTACAAAAGATATATATGTACTGTTTCTTACAATATTATAATTGCATGCACTGAAAAAGACCTAAAGCCTGGCTGGGAAGATAGCTCAGCGGTCTAAGGCGCCTGCTTAGGCAAGCTCTCAGGGACCACGGCGGTTCAATCCCCAGCACCACATGCCGTGCCAGCCCCTCCCCCAGGGCAGGCTGAGCTGACCCCCTCCCCCGCAAAAAAAAAAAAAGAGAGTCTGTGATGTATAGCGAGACACTGTAATAAATAAATTAATTAATTAAAAAAAAAAGACCTAAAGCCTACCTGAACAAATGCAACATATACACAGTTCCCCAGTCTATCTCTATCTGCATATATTCCTGACATTAATTTGATTTTGGTATAATACTAAAAAATCAGTCTTTAATCTACCTAATAACAAAATCTGCCAACAATATGAATTCTTCCTCTGAGAAGGAATATGCTCAGCCACATTTCTTGTTGAGACTTACCTATTAGAGATAAAATGGAAACACACATTCTAGAAAATATGAAACTACTAGGAAAACTGAAGCCATGTGGGAAAGCATCTCTGGATTTGCCAAAGAAAGCAACTATAAGAGGACAAGCCCATATTCAAAGTATTAAATTCTAGCAGTCAGAAAATTGACTCACATACCATTTATAATTCAAAATATACATCTGATGCTTAAGTTTTCTATAAAAGCATGTCTGTCAGAAGTTGAAATGCCAAAAATACAATAAAGAAAATATGAATTCCCTGGCTTGGATTTCCACAAGACCTGAGCTAGGTGAGAGTTGTGTTACCTTTTTAATACGAGCAAATGTAGAGAGGGGATCAGTATTGTGCCTCGGAGACAGAAACTACTGAGAAGGCAACTATTCCTACTGAGGTCTTCAAGGGAAGTAGTAAAAGAACTGCACTTTCTTTCATATGCTCAGCAGGACATGGCCCAGACTGACAATACTCAACAGACGTTAGCAGTTAATATCCACCATGACAACATGCCCCTGCACAGGCCTCTCAGGCCCTCAGTACCAACTCATGGTATAAATTACACATTCATTCACTACATCTAACATTTCTTCCTCTGTCAGAGGATGCTCACAGCCAAGAGCAGCCCACCTCTGGTTCTCTGCAAAGATCAGAAGTGCTGTGTAAACAAAGGAAGAAGTTACGGATTCCCATTAATTTGCCACTGTCATCTCTGTACCTCTGGTAAATACTGGGATCTTCATTAATGAAACTGAATTTGAATTTCCAAGACAAATGAATGTTCATTCAGTTTGAGTAATTGCTTATTAAAGTATTCCAACTCTATTTGCTAAATGAAGGGCCAAATTAATGAATGGACATGTGTAGACTTCTCTCCAACCTTTGTTTCTCTCTCCTCACTAAATCTCCCTGCAGCTTCAATTGAGAGTTAAAGTATCACAGCAGGAGAGGAAGAACCACAAGTAGAACTGCATGTTACTCATGACCTCGCTTGACTGTACAGTGTGGTCCAACTATGTAATTAATCACTGCCAGCAACATTCAGGTGCAAGCATGCCAATAATGCTGTCACGGTTTACCAGGTGTGGCAAATTACTGCGTCTTCGTCTAGCCAAGCTTTGCGCCTGGGAGTCTAACAAAAAGCACTTAAGAGCCTCCTGAGGCAGGCAAGCAGTGTTGGCTGACAATCAATGTCTCCTTGCGAGTGGCGCCCTAGCTTGGTTCTGACAGGCTCAAGTTCTCATGGCTGCCTAAGCTCTGGGCTGTGCCGATGTACAGAGGAAGCGGGCTTTCCCCGCCCTGTCTTGGGCCCTGCCAGCTCTGAACAGCTCACCTCTTGTGTCTGAGTGTGCTCCAACCACAGTCTGCACACCTGACCTCAGTGCACTTTCTCAAAGGGATATTCAAAACCCCTTCCACTCAGCTTAGGCGGGGGCCTGGCTGAACGTGCAGTCTCAGTGATTCCCTGCTGCCTCCACTGCTGGCGCTGACACAAACACAGCTTTGTATCCACTCACCACAAAAACCTTGAATCTGTTCTCTCCTGTCACTGATTCTGCAGCACTCAAAACTCAGCTAGTTATATTTCATGCCATTTAATTAACTGTATAATCTTTAATGACTAAGAAATATATAGGCAAAAGCCAATCTGAATTGTGTGACTATACAAATAATTTAAAGATTGGCTGGATGTTTAAATAAACATCAAGCTAAAAGAAAAAAAAAAAAAACAATGCATGGTTAGCACAGACGAACAATATAAAGTGTTTTGTGTTGATCTTTAAAACCAAGTTTTCTAATAGGTGCCATTAAAACCAACTGTAACTCTAACTTCCCCAGTTTTCTCACTTACTTTAAAACTAAAACCCTTAAGAAGTGCACTAAATGACTTTCTAATCATTAAAGAAAAATTACTACCTTGCATTTCACAAAAAGTCATTAATTAATCTTCCTGTGGTAAACCACTGGAAATACCTAAATTATTTTAAGATAAATCAAATGTGAAAATTATTTATTGCAAACCCTGTAATACATCATAGTTAACTTGAATACCATATAGAGTCTCAGGTCTAAATTTTTCCAGCATATTCTCACCACTCCATTACAGAAATTCAGTTTTAAAAATCTGCAGAGAAAAACTCTTCAGACCAAGATGTTAAATAGAAGCATGAGAGGTAAAATCCACGGATATCTCCTTGGAACAAACTCAGTCCAGATAGGAAAGAAAACCAGAAAATAAGGGAGACATTTACTGATAACAATGTATCCATTAAGAGACTATGAAACAGGCCAGGCCAGGGATATACCTCAGTGGCATAAGCAATTGCCTGGCAAGCACAAGGTCATGAGTTCAGTCCCTGATACAAAAAAAAAAAAAAAAAAAAAAAAAAAACGCATAAGATATTCTGGAACAATTTCTGGAATGATGAAATGAAACATCCACTAAATGATTGCATTAATATGCCTTTCAACTTCAACCCCACCTGGATAGCTGAACAGGTCTCACTGATACAGTGTTCCTTACACTAAGAATGTATTCACTGTGAATTTTTTTTTTTTTTAGGGAAGGGTTTACAGGGTGTTCAGTGCTCAGGCTCTCACTACTAGATTGGACTCAGTGATCCACCTGTTTACAGCCTCCCAAGAGCCGGGATGACAGGTGTGCACCACAATCCCCAGTTTCAGTTGTCTCAGCACACCCTGAGGGTTGGGCCGGCACTGCAGGCCTGGCAATCAAACCCCTGAGCCCTTGTAAAACCTTTATTCATTTATTTTTGCAGTACTGTGGATTGAACTCAGGACCCTGTGCTTGCCAGGCAAGCACTGATCTACTGAGCTATCTCCCCGCCTCCCCTTGAAAAATCTTTAAGTGGATTCCTTGTTCACTAGCCACTTCCAACTTCGCACAAAGCCCAGCTCCAGCTCACTTTACAATCTCCCACAAACTGCGGGAGATTGTAATCACACTTATGTCTTAGTTTAAATGTGGTACCATTGCTCTAAATATTAATGCTCATTTCTTCACTAAAGAAAGTGTTTCTAGGGCCCGGGGAGATGGCTCAATGGAATAAGCACTCCCCTGGCAAGTGCAAGGGCCTGAGTTCAATCCCTAGTTCTGCAAAAAAAAAAGTGTTTCTATCTTTAGTATAGGTATAAGGAAAAAAAAAAACCTTTTAATAAAGAGAACACAGTCAATAGTTAATCAAAACTCCTCTTAGAGACTTTAATTAGTTGTTTATGGAAATCAGCACAGAGAGAAAATTACCTGTCCTGAACTACTAACTCTGCCTAGTACCATGAGTGTCACATTCAGCAACAACAGAAACATCAGGGTCAGGAGGTGGCTTTCAATGTTTTTAAAACTAAATGTAGTTGCTTAAAAATATGGTTATATAACATATTTAAGAAAAAATCTCTTACCCAGGAACACAGTGAAATAATCTGGAAATTGTATACTTTGTAAGTTATTGTAATGTCCACATCCTTCAGTGTAAGACTTTATTTTCAACTGAAATACATCATCAGCCACACCACTGATACTCAACAGAAGTTTACAATTTCTCTGCTTCTTTCTCCATGGAGCTGTTGGTTGAGGGCTTCATTAGCTTTGCTGAAAATTTGGTATTTCAATAGATTGCACAAAGATATGATATATCATGTCCTGAGTAATGTACTCTGTGTACACCTATGATTGTAAAACCAACAGCAGTCCCACAAGTCCAAGAGATCAGTTTTCTCTTTTTCTATGCTCAGTATAAAATAAACCAGGAGTGATTGGTATAAAATAAACTAGGTTTGAGGTTGGAATGGTCTATTAGATGGCAAAATGAGTCAGTTTGCCACTCTTAGATTTTAAAGAGCTATATGAAGGCCTGAAAGACTATATTTTATAAATATATTTCTCTTATCTACTTTCTATGCAAACTGAAGCATGTTCAAGGGCCAAGAGGTGATTCCCAGACATCTTTGAAAATATGGTTTCTTTCAAGGTTAGATACCTGACATCTATGAAAATTTAAACTAAAATTGCATGCAAACATGTTATGAGGGCTAAGATATCTGGTGACACACAAACATATTTTGCCTTTTAATAACACTTTCCCACAATGAAGCTAAATAAATAGCAAACTGATATATTTAAACTTAATGCTTTACTTCAAGAAACTGTTTCTTCAATAAAGAATATCCTAGTTTTCTGAAGAGGAGTCTGAAGAGCAGGAAATTTTGGTCTTAACCAAGTCATCCACTGAGGAAAAAGGGGAAGGTCCGTAACATGAGGAGGAAAGGGGGATTTATTTTTACTTAAGAAACGCATGCTGTTTGCTGTCATAGGTATTATCTTCATTCTATAAATATTAATCAAATATTTTTATAGGTTAGTGTGCTATACAGTGCCCCCTTTTACAGATGAGAACAGGAAAAACATAAAGACAGACTGATTTGGCTGAGATCACTGCGCTTGGAAACTTCTGGGTCAGTATGTAAACCCAAGCGGCAAGACTCTAGAGCGTATGCTCACAGTGCCTTTCTCACCCTGCCTTGCTGCCCGCCAGTGTTCCCACAGTTCTCATAAATGCTACCTGCAATACCAACAATGAAACAAGAGAAAAATCATGATTATAGCAGAAACTTAAAAGTTGTATCGCTTTATTTTTTTCTTCTGTTTAAGACAACAGTTTTTTCATTGAAAAACAAAAAAGTCTATCTTCCAAACATAAATGACAAAAACAGCAGGAACGAAAATGCTGTCTTCCAGTTTTGATGAGGTTATTGTAAACAATGAAGAGAGAAAAGCAAATTAAAGTTTTAGCAAGATGCCACTTCACAGTATCCCCTGCACCACACTGCCTACGACAAGCCGGATGCACCATGTTGGGTGGCTGCACTGGGCACCCTCTGGCGCGATAATGAAGGATGACCACACTTGGAAAGATGAGAGAAGCATATTGTAAGCAAGTGTGGATGCGCAGGGATGGCTCAGGCCATCCTGGAAATAAGCCAGGCTGCTTCTCAACTGATGAGCTCAGCTGAGATGGCAGGACAGATGACAACAGCAGTGAACGGAAACACCATACCACCCAATGCTCCCCAATAGTGAGGGTATATATCCACAGCGGTTCACTTAATTGCATGCCCATTTACTTTCTTGTTTAACTAGTCTAAATATTTGTTCTCTATCAAATATTCATGCATTTTTAATACCTTTAGAATTTTTATTCTTCAAGGAATTAATTTATAAAGAACCTGTAATCAAACTAGCACACTTTTCTCAAAACAACAAACACTTTGACTCAAAGACTTAATATCAATCAATTGGTCAAAATGTAGATCTGAAGGAGTATTTAATCTTGTTGGAATTTAAGATCTCAAACACTGATTTAAAGATTTCATTTAAGGAAAAATATTTTTTTTCCATCTACCCTCTTTTACAACTATTTTGTCTAGTTTCCACGTCAGTGGAAATTTGTTAACTGCTTTTCATTTCTTGTTGAAGTCCTACAGTTAGTATATTCGGTCTATTTCTTTGGTATACACACTTTTTTTTGCGGTGCTGGGGACTGAACTCAGGACTTTGCACTTGCCAGGCAAGTGCTTGTTTTACTGAGCTATCTCCTCAGCCCTGCACATTTTTCTGAAAAGTCTGTTTTCATTTCTCTTTGAACTTTAACAAATAAGATCAATTTATTCAAAGAAAATTAACAATTTCAATGTAGTTCTTAATTATTATCTTAGGCATTCTTTTCCTCATTGAGACCCAATACTGATGTCCCAGACTTAAAGGAGAGAGATTTACTCCGGCTCATGCTCCTTTAGACCTGAATCAGGTCTAGAGAAGACACTGCATGGCAGAGGGGCATGATATAGGAGAAGCGTCTCACCCTGGTTTCCAGAATGCAAACAAGCACAAGGCAGAGCCCTTGAGGGTTACCTACACTTCCAGGTCACCTTCGTTTTCCAACCAAACCCAGCTCCCAATAGCAAGCCATCTACAAATGCCCCATAAGTGCATGAGGCTCCCGAGAGACATCTACACATACCACTTACATTAGATATGATAAGTTTATTAGTACATCCAATCCAACAGCTTGTTATTGCAAAAGAAATGACTCGTTACTTTCTAGGAGCCCATCACCCCCCCCCGAAAAAAAGAGTCTATTAAGAACAGGAACATTTTATTCCTCAAAAAGTCAACATTGTGAAGGACAAACAAAGGTGATCAGAGTATCTGCATGAAAGCATATTAAAGGGACATAATTACCAGTGCAATAACTTACCCCAGATTGGATCTTGTAAGAAGAAGAAACAAAGCTATAAAGAGGTTATGGGATCAATTAATGAAGCTGAAATACAAATGATAAATTTACTGACACTGATAATTGCACTCTGGTTGTACACATACTTGATCCTTAGGAAATAACACCTTGAAGTAAGTAAGTGTGAACAGTCATGGAATGAGACATCCCAAGAGGTGTCAAGAAGAAAAGCATAAAAAAAGGTGAAACAGAACTCAGTGTTCAGATGAATGGCATAAAATGTTTGTCAGGAGTTTGGGTAAAACCTAGAGAAATGGCCCTTGTATTACTTTTATTGTTGGCAAATTTCCTGTAACTTTAAAATTATTTCCAATTAAAAACTAAATATGCATGAGATGGCGAGATAGCTCAGCAGATTAAAGTGTCTGCTTAGGCAAGCTTAGGCAAGCACAGGGACTGTGGTTAGATCCCTGGCATCACGTGCTACTCCAGCACCATCCCCAGGGCACGCTGAGCCTGCAAGAATCCAGACATAGTGATACATGCCTGTAATCCCAGCACTGGGGAGACTGAAAGCAGGAGGATCACCATGAGTTCGAGCTGCATAGTGAAACCCTGTAACAACCAAATACATTTTTTAAAAAATTAAATACGTGATTTTTAAAACTTTACCAATCTATACCAGCAGTGTGAAAGTCAGATTACGCTCAGTCTCAAAGGCACAGCAGCCCAGAATCCCCGACTCTTGCACTCAAGGTACTGCCACTATGTTGCTTCTGACTAGCTTCAGGAGCTTCACATGGAATGCTCACCATTTCTGACACTAAGTAAGGTCTCTCCACAAATGCAGCTCTCGAGCTCCTCGGGCTCTATGATGGAATGGTGAGGCACATACACTAGATCACAAGTCCCCATAGATCAGAATCTGGTAACAAAAGCAATCTAGAGAACGCACCTCTTGGCTACATCTCCAGCGGCCTGACAGTGTGCATATTTAATGTACAGGCACTGAATGACACACTAGTAAGAGAAAAGAAGTGAATATGTTTTGTCTCCGTCTTATACAGCTTACAGCATAAGGAGAGAAGGGAACACCATTCTGTAATTATGGTACAATCCATGAAATGCTGTTGTTAAAGTGTGTATCAACTATTCTAAAGCGGATTCCATGAGCGAGACCTGTGTCATTTAATTACATAATAACAATTCACTCTGTGTCAGGAACAAGAACATCAAGGATGAGTAAATATACCCCAACTTCCAAGGAAAAAAAGTGGGAAAGTTTCCAGATGAAAACAATCAATAACACATGAAAATGAAAGCGATTAAGAACACATGGAAGCTCTGAACAATAAGGGAATAATCATCTCTCTCTCTCTTTTTTTTTTTTTTTTTTTTTTTTGGCAGTACCAGGTATCGAACTTAGGACCTTGCACTTGCCAGGCAGGTGTTTATCTCACTCAGCTATATCCCTGGCCTGATCATTTTAATGTGTATATCCTCAGATTTCTTCTCAGTTTGTACAATCTTCCTTAGAGAGTACAAGAAAATGATTTTTTATTTTATAATCATGATGACCCTAACACATTTATAGTTTTTCCTAACTTCTATGCAGAACTAAATTATGTGTTGCACATCTTTAAGCATACTACCAAGGACTATGTTAGTCCATAGTTTTCCCCACTTTCCTCTATCAGTCAATATTAATGAGTCCCAAAGTCTGAGTTAGAATGCTGCATCATCTTAATGCCTCCTCTACCAGATCTATCAGACACAGAAGGTGGTCGCTAAGCCACACCCATCCTACCTCTCCTGTTAATGTTCTCTTGGCTCAAAATTCTGATGTCAACATTTAAAGACAGTGTCATTACATGTGGACTAAACCCCATCTTTGTGCCTGATCCCCATCTTTTACTGATGATTTGTACTTGGTGTTTCAACTACATAGACTTTGATCACCTACATTTTCCTGCTGGAAATCTCCCCTTCCTGCATAGGACTACCTTGTGCTTTCTTGGCATGATATACAAAGTGATTTAGGACCTGGCCCTACTTTGTTCTCATGTCCCTCATTCTCCACATGGACGTAGGGTAAACAGCAAGTAGTCACTGCTCAGCCAACATGCTCCCTGTGACCACTGGGTTCCAGACGTTTTGATAACCATGATTGAAACAGCCCCAGCTTTCTCTATCAGAATGAAATAATACCATTTAGGATTGGAAGTTCAAGCTCAGTTCTCATTCTGTTCAGTCTCCCTTTATACATGGAACTGCGGAATTGTACAAGGACTTTATTTTAAAAGAAACATAATAATGGATATACTGGGCCAGGGAGATGTTTCAGTGGAATAAGTGCTTCCTTGGCAAGTGGAAGGGCCTGAGTTCAATCCTTGGTTCTGAAAATAAATAAATAAATAATAATAATAATAATAATAATAATAATAATAATGGATATACTAGAGCCTTGGTAGAGATAGGGCTTATAAAGCAATATAATGGAAAATAAAACATTCAAACAAATTCTTGAATACATTCACTACTATTTTAAAAATTACTGATGGGCAAAATAGTGTAATAAACCATTGTTACAATAATACAAATGTCCCCCATTGCAACATAGCAATGCTGGGCTATTTTGGATTAGACAACAATATCCTCCACATGGAATGCCTGCATATGAACAGCTGAAAGCACTGTGCCTACATACACACCCACACACACAACCTCCTCAAACAGTCAGGCTTCACAGTCAGAGCAACCTTTTAAACACTTCACCTTTCTCACCAACAGCGACCACCAGTCTGGCGCAATCATCTACATTCTCACAGAAACCCTGATACCTGTAATCAGTAACTCAGCAGAGCAAGCAGGATGTACAACGAACTCTGTGGTCTAATTTGTTCTCTACTTAAAAGTTTTTCTTTTTAAATTTGTGATTAATGGACTGCCTACATCTTCACTGTTTCTGGCCTCCAAGGTCACTAGAGAAAGTAATGTGTGTTTTTCTTCTACAATCATTTGAATAAATAATATCCAATCATCTGACTACGAGTATTCATTACACACAAGCTACAGAAAACAATCAGTCACAGACCAACTTTAGGTGCTCCAAAACAAGCGGCATAGGTATGACTTAAACAGAATCCTTTCAGAGATTTCTTTTTTCCAGAATGATCTGTATGGATGTGCATACACAAGGGGGGACCCTTTTGTATTTGATATCTATTTCTCTACGGTCGATATTCACTTGATGTCTAACTAGGCAGGTAAACTCAGATCCACAACGGCTTTGCCATTTGCCTAGCATGTTCATATAACAATAATTATTTTAGTGTTTCAATCTGGACAGTAAAAAAGATGACCTCATGGTGAACCTTCTGTAAGAACAGTACTGTTTATAAATAAAATTTCATGCTGAGAGAGCCTTAGCTTCCAAAGTAAGAAAGCAATCACTATGTTTACAGGCAGTTAATGTTCTGCCCTTTGCTTTAGGTACACAATATCTAGATTTTCATCAACATTTTTTGAAATGTTGCTCTAACTACAGAATCCTGGGTTCTGTTCATGCATATCTGGAAACTATTCCGTTTAAGGGCCATCCCACTAGCAGCTAGGGTGAAAAATGTACATTCCTTATTGATTCGTATTGAGCAGTTCTTAGCTCAAGCAGGGAAATCCATATTTTTAAGTTTTTTATCTTTGTGTGTGTGTGTGTGTGTGTGTGTGTGTGTGCGCGCGCGCGCGCGCGCACGCTCAGGATCTCACTATTCAGGTCAGACTCATAGTGACCCTCCCTCTCTAGTGCTGGGATTACAGGTGTGTACCACCACACCCAGACTCTATTACCAGCTCAGTGCGCCCCAGGGGCAGGGCCTGCATGGCTTGTGATGCCAGGGATTGAACTGTGGCCCTTGAGTTTATCTAAGCAAGTGCTGAGTCCACTGAGCTATATACCTTGAGCCCTATTTATTTTTTATTAAATACAGGGTATACAAGGTCTCACTGTACAGATCAGACTTATAGTGATTCTCCTGTTTTCAGCTTCCCAAGTGCTGGAATTACAGGCACAAGCCACCACATCTAGTCTCAGTTGCCTCAGCACACATTGGGGGTGGAGCCAGCATGACAGGCCCAGAAATCCAACCTTGGAACCTGGGCCCCCTTCATCTGCCTAAGCAGGAGCTTTAATCCACTGAGCTATCTAGCGATCCCAGGCAAGGAGATTCTTAAAGGGACATGTAACTAAAACACTATTAAACCTTCCTGTGAAGAATTAAGATGTTTTTATTCACTAAGGAACTGTTAAAGTTAAGCCTAACATAAATTATACAATAGATTAATTTATTCAAGATTGGAAACAATGGCATCAGCTGTAGAAACCACATTTTGAATAATACAAGGCTAAATTCCAACATTTGTCTCCAGATGATCCCAGACAAGTTCCTTAACTTTATTAACTCCTGATGGAAAGAACTAAACACATTATGTGAATAAACTAAGCCTAGCAGTCAGCACCCATAGACCATCACTAAATGTCACTTCTTCCTCAGCTCTCCACTTTGATACTATAAATGACAACATCATGAGAAAATTCCATAATTTTCCATTATGTGTGTGTGGTTTGCATTTCAATGATTACATGCCAGTCTGTAAACAAGGACCAACACAAAATACTCCATTTTGATGTATGCTAAGTAGCCACGAGTGAATTCACATGCTGCTATTTTTAATATTTGTCATTTACAAAACGTATGCATTCACAAAATAATGTAAACAAGAGACCATTCAAATGCAGATACATTAAAGTAGCTATCTGATTGCTGAAACATAAACAAAGCCCATGAATTTGAAACACCCTGGGTCATCAGATGGACTGTTTCAAAGAGCAAAATCACTGAGTAAGTACCAGTTACCACCTCCTTTGTAAAACCTGATAAAGTGGATCAAATACAAAACATGCAACAATGGGACACTGTCCTTGTTTCTTGACGCGGCAGCTGACACAAAAAGGAAGTAGGTCAAGTCCACTTCTGTAAAGCTCTTAAGTGACAGGTCAGAGGACAGAAACATCAGGACGAGATAATTACAAGTTGTTGACAGAAGAGGCAAAAAGTGTTTTTCATCTTTGATTCCCGGTTGTAAACATCCCAAAATATCATATTCACATTAATAAACATTTTTCATCTTCATGATGAACAGCCACCTGCTGAAGTCGAAAGAAACAGGAGCCCACTCCTAATGGGAAACAGCAAGGTGGTGTGTATTTTCCATTGTGTACTTTGGCTCTCTAAAGGTTCAGCTTGAGAATTCGAAGGCAAAACCCAAGAAACTCCCCTGGTTCTCTGTAAACTGACCCTTTCTTTGGACACACACCACACGCATTCAGCCTAATCAGCCCGTGCACAGTGGGAACACAGTGTTTGTGGCCCTCGCATTTTTTAATCAGTTTGTGTGAATTTTAAGCTAGTTATCAGTCACATGAGGGTGTAACAACTCTGTGTTGGGGAAGTTCTTAAGTGGAAATAACAAGACCCAAATGTTCTAACATTTCTTTTCTCACCACAGAGTCTCTGTCACACTTTCAACCTTCCGCCAAGGCCTACATGGATCAAACTTAGTGGCAGCTGACTAAGCTAAATGTTTTGTCCAAGTTTCCAAAACAAATTCTCACAATTTTCCATCTACGAAAATTAAAGGTAAAAATGATATCCATTTGAACAACACAGTGATTTAAAAAAATAAAATTGATTTTTAACTCTGCTCCCCATTTAAAGGCCTAACCACCATTATTTACACAGAGCAGCAGCCTACTGCCACCTGATATGTTAAATATATCCACTAGAAGTCAATTTAGATCAGTTATCAGTTTCTAAAATTTAGGCTCATACAATACTCAGGGGGACAATAAGGGTTAATCTCTTATAATCTATGTAGCAAGTGACCTGGCAAAAGTCTTGAAAAGCAACAACCTGGCAGGCATCAATAAAATATATTTATATGCAGGAAATCTGCTATATTGATTAAAGTTATCTTACTAGATACCTTGTCAAGTATAGTATTTACTGGTTGCCAGTCTAGAACACTGATTTGGGGGCAGGCTGTGCAGACTATGTTATTTGTTTCTTTTCCCTCAATAAAAAACATAGGGGAAGGCTGGGAAGATAGCTCAGCAGTCTAAGTACCTGCCTGGCAAGCTCAAGGACCCAAGTTCGATCCCCAGTACTGCATGCATGCCAGCCATAGAACCCTGGGCACACTATGCTGGCCCTGAAACCAGGTGCAGTGGCACACACCTGCAATCCCAGCACTGAAGTGGCTGAGACTGGAGGATCATTACAAATCTAACCTGCACAGCAAGACCCTGTACCAAATAAATACACAGATAAAAGTCTTAAAAAAAGAAAAAACAGGTAAGTTGCCACTTTCATTGCCTTTATGAGTTTTATTTCCCCCTGCTAAAACAAAATTAGCACCTGTCCTTCGATTCTTTTCTCTAAAATGAAGGCTTCTTGGGGATATTATTCTAGGTCCTCCTAGAGACAGGGGATTCAGAAGAACCATCATTTTTCTTGAGACCAAGTGTGCCACAAATGGGAACTCATGGAACCCTCACAGTCAGGGAAATCATATTTCAGTGACAGAAGAGCAAAGAATCAGACAGAGACTCAGGAGAGTGAACCCAGAAGATGTCTGTGCCAGTACCCCTTCCTAAAGCAAGGGCAGCCGTTTCTTCTTCCTGCCCATAGAACTTCGGGGGTGGCTCAACGGTCCCCTAGCAGCATGTTGAGAGGCTATTCCCTGCAGTCTGATAAATCCAAACTTGTATTCTAATGATTCCACAGCAATTCTTTGCACATGAATGGTTGAAAAGCAATACCTTATAGAACACAGCCTGACAATCAGAAAACGATTTTTGGCTAGTGTAACTCTTCTGGTTTCCCAAACCTGAAAGGAATTAATAAAATATGAATCAGTAGATGAACAGCACTGTTCCTGGAGGGGGAAAAAAGGGAGATGGAAAGATTTCCCAGGTACAGTACAAATGTGCCATTAGCACGGTCTTGGTAGCCACCTACTACCAAGGCGCTCCAGCACTGCCTCCTGCTTCCTCCCACTCTTCCTCCACCACGCCTCGGCTCACTTCTTCACCACCTCCTTTCATACTCTACTCTCCCACTGGACTTTGCTTGCTCTTCTATTATTCTGCTTTACTCTTCTGTCTCTGTCATAATTCCCTCACCTAATAACAATGATGAATCATATTTATGTATTATATCTTCCTTGCTTAGTATAAGACCATGTTAGTTCTTGGATCTTTATGGGGGAAAAAGATTCTCTGTCTCTTGATTCACAATCTCATAAGGAAAAACACCCACCTGAAAATGTTTAAAACATACACACCTGTATTCATTTATTTTTTTTATATTTCAATTTTATTTATTTTCTTAGCCGGGCGTGGTGGCGCATGCTTGTAATCCCAGCACTCGGGAGGCTGAGGCAGGAGGATTGTTGTGAGTTCGAGACCAGCCTGAGCTACAAAGTGAGCTTAAAGCCAGCCTGAACTGCATAGCGAGACCCTGTCTCAAAAAAAAAAAAAAAAAAAAAAATGCACAAAATAATTCCCATTGAACTTATACAGGAAAGTGACCCTGAGGCATTTGGAACTCCTCTACACCTGTGTGGAGACAGAGGGGAAAAAAAGCCTGCAAAATGCTGAGAGAAGGCTACAATCCAGACAGCGGTGGAATCTGAGCTATAATCACTACCTACCACCATCATGTTAATCTCCACTAATGTAGACTCACGTTTAGAGGTCCATTCCTGTGTCTCAAAATGATTTTTTGGTACAGTGTTGGCTACAATAAACACATATTCCTGTCATTTCAGTAAATGTGATAAAATATAAATATAGCACACTCTTTTAATGTTAAATATCATCATTACTTTTTCATTTTTATTCATTTTAATGAGAAAAAAGATAGCAATGAAATGGTTTCAAAACAGGATAGTAGGACAGTTACAATAATTAATACACTGCATATTGTTTTCTTTGTAGTAGTTATTCAGAGGACAAGATGCAGACATGGTATTTTGTCTAAACAATATTAGTACAAACCTTTCTTCTCACTGAATTAAGAGCAAGCTGTATATTTATCCTATCTTGTATAATACATATATATTTCTTTTTCACAAGAAAATGGTCCTTTATTTATATCCCCCTGTTTCGTTTTGTTTTGTTGTGTTTTGTCAGAGATGGACATTCCATTACTGTTAGAGAAGCTGTATTTGGAAAAGTCTTTAAAGGACCTTTTCATACATGATGCAATAGTGTGTGTGTGTGTGTGTGTGTGTGTGTGTGTGTGTGTGTGTGTATTCTGGGAATTGAACTCAGAACTTCACACTTGCAAGGAAGGAACTACACAGCTCTATCATATAAGTTACACTGAGATAGGACCAAACAAAAATGTACTGAATTAGTTATAAACAACTTGAAACTGTTTGTGGAAGTTTAAAAGCTAGGTAAAATTTTTTTGACAGCTTTCCATGGACAGATAAGGTCTGTGTTCCTTTTCTCTGAAATCTTGTCAAGCTTGTAATTGCCACAACCAAGAGAAATGCAGTAGAAATAATGATATGTAATTTCCTTAGCTAGTTCTTAAGAGACAGTGGACCTTTCCCTATATCTCTCAGAACTCCCCCTCTTGGGAAGCTTGTTCTTCAAAGACTCTCTTGGAAACCAGCCACCATGACAGAGGGTACCCTAATCACATAGAGTGAACATTTAACTATTGGTAGTAGAGTCCTTAGAGCCTAGGTCTCCATCATTCTTCCTATTATTCATAAATGAGAATGAAAAAGCCTTCCTGCAGTCCCAGACCACATCCATTCAAGCCTTTCTTCTCAGAGTGTGGACATCATGGAAGAGATTAGAAGCTGCTCTTTACCTTATCTTACTTCTGACCTGAAATATCCATAAACATGTGAAGCTTGCTTTATGTCACTAACTTTTGGGGTCGTTTGCTTTATAGAAATAGATACTAGCATAAGACCCACCTTGAAAATAAAGCTATTAAAAGATCATTTCAGTGTTTCAGCACCAGAACTTCCTTAAACAGGATCGAAAACAGTCTTACAGACCTTAACAAAGAAGACAGTCACTATGCATTTTAATTTTTAACTTTTTAAACCTATCTTTATGATGTGCCCTTCAAACCATGTTTTAAACAAAATTTCCAATTTGGAGGGAATTGTTTATTCATGTTTCTTTCTACTTACTCTTTAGATGGAAAGAAAATTTTTGAGAAATTACTCCTAAGCATGCTGCCCAGCACCACATACTTACCCACTGAAAAAGGAAACAGCTGAGCAAAACAGAACCTTGTTCAAGTTCAGACAACCACCTCACTCAAGTCTTAGCACTGAGCATTCTTGGACCAAACATTGTTCCTATGCATGTGCTGAATTTCTTTTTCACTTCACTAAGTTCATATTTACTGCTAAAATATTTCTTTTAAGCTAGAATTTGCATATCAGGGAAAATAAACAAAACACAAAATGAAAGACAACTGATTCACTTATTTCCTCTCAGTTGACAGATTTCACAGAAAGGGCTTTTGTAATAAAAATATTAATGAAGTAGCAATGTTTTGTGCAGACATTTGCTCCTCTGTCTACTTCATTTATAAATACATTTTAATGAGGTAATAGAGACTACACAGCTCTGCAAGTGTTTCTTTTTCTAACACTTGTTCTGAATTCAAAGATTAGAAACAGCTAATCTGCTGCATTTCGGGGGCTTGCTTATGAATACAGCACTTACAGCTCATTGTTGGAGCATCTGCAAAGCTAACATCTCATAAATAGCCCATCCTCCCAAACATATGATTAGACAATAAGGGTAATCTGAAATTTGTTTAAAATCAGTAGCCATAAAGTAGATACAGTGTGCTACAAATTGTCCCTCGCTCCCTCCCCATACTCCCTCCGGAGCATGTATTGAAACATGGCTTAATGGGACTTCATTTTGCCAAGAAGACATTCAGAGTGGATTTTGTCTTCACACAATTAAATTATGCACATTGTCAAATCTTCTCATTTAAGAAATCTCTACTTTACTGAATTATATCTAGGAATTAAGTGGGGTCTACCCTGGAGATACTTTGTTTCCTCAAATGCGTGTGTGTGTGTGTGTGTGCGCGCGCGCGCGCACATGTGTGTTTATGTATTTGACTGCAATCATGAGCAGAATTGATAAAGAGCATGGTTCAATAGACAGAGTTCACCTCCTAACCAATACACAGAAAAACAAGTCCCACATAGAATAACTGAGAGTGATGAGTACGCAAAGCTTACTGGACTAAACTAGACAAAGTTACCAAGAAGGAAGATTCATGCATCTCAGAGTCGATGTTACATAGCATGGAGTTTTGTAGTCATGGCTTAACTGGTTAACATTTACTACCTGATAATGCCTGGTAGGCCGAGAGCTGAACATCCCCCTTGGATACACCAATACACCTCATTAAGTAGTTGTTCCTAGGAGTCCCATTTTACAGATGAGGAAGCTGAAGTAAAGCTTATTTACAAAAAAAGCCAATGTCACAAAGCTACATAAACTACAGAATTTTCGAACTTGAGAAATACATTGATGATGTCCTTACATAACTGTCTCATCTTATAAATAAGGAAACTGAGGCAAGACCAGATTAAGTTTGCAGGTAAATTAGTAACAGATTATCTCACCCATTTTATGGATGCACAGTACTGTAGTCATTCAAATGGTTTCAATTTCTCCTTCTGATATGGGTTTTTAACTTTTTAGCTTCCCTGTCCTCTCTGTTTATGTCCGTCCCTTGCTAAAATTTTTATTGTGAATTCTTTGATCATATTTTAGTCATTTTAATAATCAAATTTAAAAATTTTTCATAAACAAAATATACAAATAAACTTTTATTTATGCATATATTATGTGACATAACTGCCTAGCTTTATCACTCAAATTATTCTTAGGAATCCACTCAGAATAATTTAAATAAATACAACTGTTAATTCCTAGTTATATCCATCCTGTTAACATCCTATAATAATTGTTTCCATCTTTTCTAGCATCTATTTCATAATGATGCTACAGTGAATGCATTTGTACATATCTCCCTGGGGTGGTTTACAGAAGATTTTGAAATCAGAACCACCACCTCATAAGTGCACTCTTTGTGTAATCTCAGCTTCATTAAATGTGGCCAAATATTTTCCAGTGGTGCGTGTCCCCTGTCACACACTACACAAAGAGTTGCCATGAAATCTGTTGAATACAGGATATCACCAAACACCTACATCTTTGGAGGTTGGATATGTGAAATGGTATTCTTATTCTCAACTTACCTGTTCCCCTGAGTATCTGTAGGGTATCAATTTTAATTATTTAAATTTATTCTTCTTCAATTTTTTTTATACTTCACTCATTTCTTTGCTGGCATGTTTTTTCTAGTTGATTTATAAAATGTATTACCAACACTGGGTATGGTGGGGCATGTCTGTAATTCCAGCGCTTGGGAGGCTGAAAATAGGAGAATCACAATTCTATCTACATAGTGAGACCCTGTAGACCCTGTCCTACTAAGTAAATAAATATATAAAGTAAAATAAAATAAAATGTATTACCATTTGTCACAGATAACTTTTTTCTCAAGCCAACTGGGCTTTTAACTTTGTCCTTTAGCACATAAATATTTTTTTTAAGACAGTGAAATTTACCTACCTTTTCCTCTAGTTCAGAACAAGGAAATCAGATATGTGAGTAATGCATACAAATTTTTCACACAAAATTTTATAAACATACACCTTATTTATAACTTTCTTAGAGAAAATTAACAAAGGAACAAGAATTGAACTAATTCCATCTTTTATTTTACAAAATTTCAAAGGGATTATCTAAAACCATGGATATTAAAACTCAAGTTTTGGGCTGGTGAGATAGCTCAGCAGACTAACCAATTGTTTGGCAAGCACAGGAACCAGGGTTCAATCTTTGGTCCCTATGCCTCACAGGCCCTGCCCCTGGGAGCACTGAGCAGGCAAGAGTCTGGGCATGGTGGCACATGCCTATCATCCCAGAGCTAGGGGTGCTGAAAACAGGAGGATCACTACAAGTCTGAACTGTGAAGTGAGATCCTGTACAAATACATAACAAATGGAAAAAATATATATAAAAACTCAAATTTTATTTTATATTACTAAATGCACTTATCTGTTCATTTTATATTCTTTAAGTAAACACACTGAAATTGAAACTTTTGAGGCCTGGGAATAGCTCAGTGGCAAGGCATCTATCTGTCAAGATCAAGGTCCTGAGCTCAATTCCTAGTACCAAAAATTAAAAAGTAAAAATAAAAATAAAAGTTTTAATTAGATCTTCTCCACCTGAATAAAAGTTTGCAATAACTTATTACATGATCATAAACTGTGTCAAGTGGCCCGTTATTGGTATTTTAGTCCATTTTCACTTGACAGCGCATTTCATACATGCCTCCTTCCTTCAGGACAACTTTTTATTACTGAGGTAAACTATAATTTCAAGTTTCCAAACAAGTTAAGAGTACAGGATGCATACGTATTTAATTAAAGAATACTAGCCAGTGAGATAGCTCAGCAGACTAAGTGCCTGCTTTAGCAAGCACCAGGACCAAGGTTCTATCCCTGGTGTGCTGTGCTGGCCCAACCCCAGGGCTTACTGGGCCTAGACGGAGTCCAGGTGTGGTGGCACATGCCTATAATCCCGCCACTAGGGAGGCTGAAACCAGGAGGATCCCTATGAGTCTGAGCTGCACAGTGAGACCCTGTACCAAATACATAAAAAAAAAAAAATGGAAAAGAATACTACATAAAAAGTGGCAATAAAACAAAATCAACTATTACTAATAACATTTTTACATGTGCCTCAAATAGAAAAATTTTTTTAAGAAACTGATTTTGAAAGATGGCACCCATACATACTTATTTATTCAAGATGCTATTAGAAATCACATGAATGAATCAATGGTACATTAAGTATTTATAGACAAGGAAGAACCTACTATGAGTTGTGTAGACTTAGGTATATCACTTATATTTTCCTTCTATATAAAGTAATATAATTAGACAAAATAGTCACCAACATTCTACCCATGTATAGCAAATTTGTTAATACACACATACACAACCTTGAGGACCGAAAGAGAATTTACAGCAGCAATGAAATTAAATTTTCATTTTAATATTCAGCTGCCCCAAACAGACTCAGTAACTTGCCTTCTTTACTATCTCCACTAAAACTAAAACAATTACTTACAAACCAGAGGCAGTGTGCCTCAGAAGAAATGTATTCTGATGATGTCAGAAAGATACTTCTTTTATTCAGAAAAACAGAACTAAACCTTTCCTTCACAAATAGAATGTAGTTCAGTAAAATAATATTTATAAGATTCTACCTTCATTCTATATCTATTTTCTGAATTATCTTTAAAGAACTTTACTTTGATTGATTTATCTCCTTATACATTGAAATTACTATTTGTTGAAGTCAAAAAAAAATTCAATTTCATAAATTATACAAGAAACCCCTTCCAATCCTATCTATTTCCTGGATACATTAAACCCATCACCAGTTAGACAGCAGTGAGTCTGAAAAAAAGAATGTAAGAAAAATTATCAAGAAAGTAGCTATTCAAACTTTTTAAAGCAGGTATAATATCAAAGCTGAGGAAGCCAGCTGGCTTTTTAAAGCACATATCTTTCTGTTTCCCTGGACAATCCCCTCCAGATACCTTCAAACATGCACCTAATCAACCACTAAAAACTAAAAAGGTGGATTTTAATATTCAATAATGTATTCATAAAACTGATTTGTTTCAAACTATGCAAATACTTTCAAGCAGGATTTCTCATTAAAAACACTGTTAATGATTTATATCAAACTAGTTCTGCTACAGACAAGAGTTGTCAGCTGTACCTTGTTCTGGAAGAGAAATTCATTCATCTAGGTTATGATCTGGATAAAAATAGAACAATATCATGGACTAGCTTGTGTTAACATATGACTGTCTTTCATTTTGTTCAGTTTTGCTTTTCTTTCTTCTCTTGTTTGAAACAAAAGATGGTTTTTCCCTTTAAAATGATACTAACTAGCATTTTTCATGGAGCACAGACATCACTAATAATTCAATACAATACAACATTTATTTCCCTAGTCTGCACACGTAATTAATAGTGGGCTTGGCTAGCCCTGACTCTTAGAAACAGAGCTTATCAGCCAGGGAGCTAGCTCAGTGGAATAAGTGTTTACCCAGCAAGTGCAAGGTTCTAAGTTCAATCCCTGGTATCACCAAAAAGAAAAAGAAAAAAGAAAGAGCAAGAAACAGAGCATATCAACAAAAAACACACACAATTTTTAAATGTTTGGTTTTGCAGATTTTAATATGTGATTAAGTTCCTTTCTACTATTCTCTGTAAAAAAATGAAATATTAGTCACATTGTTTAATAAATCATAAGAGATTGATTAAAGTGGCAATCACAACACAGGTTCAGGTCCCTATTTGAAATGCTGGGGACCTGAAGTATTAACAGATTTCAAATCTGTTTGGACTCTGGAAGGCTTGTGCACATTCATAATGAGGCAGCTGGAGGACGAGCTCCCAACTACACATTAAACTTATTTATGATTCACGTATAGATCAGTCTGGGGGAATTTTGTACATTACTGGCTATGCTGCACTGAGACTATAGCCGGTTACATGAGGCCAAGCATGTACTTTGCCATCTGGGGCATGATGTTGGTGCTCAATCAATTTCAGCTTTGAGGCATTCAGAGTTTCACATTAGAGATGCTCAGGCTATAGGAAAGTACTAGCATTTGTAGAGTAGTTAAGTGTTAGCCACTGTGATAACTGATTTTTACAAGGATTATTTCATTTAATGCTCATATGTACCATAAACACTATTAACAACCTGATTCATATGTGTTCATTAGCCAAAGGTTGTACAGATAAGGTAATGTAGCCTAAAGTATCATTCAGGCAGCAAACTCCAGAGTAAAAAGTTAGACATTTTGAATTATTACATAACTGTAATGGGACCTGTTTCCTGCCCATCGACCCACTTTCCACCTCCCACCCCCCACCCCTGCCCCTCATGACTTAATTTACCCTTCTATATTTGTTTGAAATCTGAGAAAATAAAATTTCAGACAAAGAACCACAAACAAATGTAGGAACAGAGACTAACAAGCTTAATTAAAAATACATTATATACTCTTGCTGTGAATGCCTTTCCAAAGCTTTAAGAAAAATAAAATTATCTGTAGAAATAGTGGAGCAGTTAAAGCAAAGGAGAAGCTCAAAATTCTTCACTGCTTTCTTTTAGCATCTTCCTTGTACTCGTGGACACTAAAAACCCTTTGCATTTCCTATTGGCTCCTACCTTTATTGACTTAAATAACTACGGAAGTTGAGCAGCAGGAGCTCATGTGAGCCAGCAGACAGAACTACAGCTGCTGAGACACAGCATCACCAGAATACAGACCTCGACTTCAGCAGAGAACTCTGCCACCGCATCGTCCTCACCCCCAACAAGAGGCCATGAGAAAGGCACCCCCTCCTGAGGAAGGTTCTGAGAAAAATGACCAGTGTCATCAGAGGAACCAGGCTCTGGGCAAGGACTAGGAAGGAATCATTAGGCCCCCTGAGATTAGCAATGGAAAATGTCTGGGTCAGGGCCAAGATTCAGGGGTTGGAAGGCCAGACATGCATCAGATAGATAGGATTAGGATTAAATGAAGCTGGAAGGAAGTTACTGGAAGAAACAGCAGACCCCAAGATCCATGTAAATACAACTAGAACCATAAAAAAGTCACACTATGCCCCCTATCACTAGAGGGCTTTGCTTAGGCTCTGCTAAGAACAGTGAAAACAATTAGCAATCCACTCTAGTCCCCTGCATGGTAACCACAACTGTATAAAGACTTTTTTTTTTTTCTTTGTGGAACTGGGGATTGAACTCAGGCCCTTGCACTTGCCAGGCAAGCACTTATTCTACTGAGCCATCTCCCTAGTCATTAGACTTTAAATGATGCTAAAAACTTAATGAAAAAAAAATGTGATCATGAACTTCCACTCTGTTATGCTCTGTGCCTAGTTGTCCTCCCAAAGCCTCATGCAGTAACTGGGTGGAACTTCTAGAGTTTGAGATTAACTCATGAACCACTAGGATTATGGGTGTGAAGGTTGATGGGATTATGGGTCTGAACACTACTCCCAGCCTGGGGTAGGTAGCCTGACTGCGATTTAAGGGAGACAGACTTCCTCTCTGTAGCCATTGTTACTGTTACTCCTTCTTTTTGCTCTCTTGCACTTTGCTGCCACCATAAAAGGTTATTTTCTGCCACATGCCACTCTGTGTTGGAGCCAGCCAAGTGTGGACTGAAACCTCCATTAACTGTGAGCTAAATAAACCTTTCCTTCCTTAATTTTTTGGTTGTCCGGTATTTGTCCCAGAAAGGAGAAAACAAGTGAGATACACACCGTAATTCCAATAAATGTCCTGAATGCAAAAGAAATGAAAGGGAATGTAGTTACTTTTCTCATTATTGAGACAAAACTCTATACTCAAAAATTAAAGGATGAAGGGTTTCTTTGGCTCACAGTTGGTAAATGTTTCGGTCCACAAATTGCTGAGTCCAAGGCAGGGGTCTTGGGAGAGGGGTATAGCCAGGGAGAACAAGTCCTAGAATCCTCAGAACAGCAAAAGCAACAAGGAGAAGACAAGCCTTTCTCTGGCCCTTTTATCTTATCCAGGGTACCAGGATTAGGGTGGCACCAAACCAATCAGGGGACTGATTTAGTAACCACACACCCTCAATCCCAGCCACACACACACCAGATTCAGCCACTTCTCTGTGACGGCATGAGGCTTTCGGGGGACATCCAGACACAAACCATAACAGCAACTAAGTACTTTTTTGATAGTGTTCCTTTATAAAGAATTCAAAATAAAATCAGTTCTACAACTCAGAAAAACATAAATAAACATAAACACTAATTTTAGGTCTCCCTGCTTAGCTGCAATGTAAAACACATGATTGTTCTGTATTCAAAGTATAATTGCGTTCATAATACATAAACTCCTGAATTTCGCATCAACTGTTTCCTAATAAATATTAGCCATTTAGGCTAAGGATGTTTATTCATTATTCCTATGTATATTTTTAAAAGTTTGATATTTAACATTATAAAATAGGTAATCAAATACATTTGTATAAACCCTTGAGTAACTAAGAACCTACTATCAAGTAAGACAAATTATGATGAAATGTAGTAGTATAAAAGACTTATTTTTAATGGGCTCTTATAAACTATGGCTTTGTCAGGTATAAATGCAGTACAAGAACTACATTTTATACCCAAGCCTTATATAAGCAAAATCAAATGTAAAGTATTATCATTAATTATAGTAATACATAAAGTAATGGTAATTGATAAGAATAATCACAACTTCAACATTGATTCTCAATGATCAGTAGGATTCATTAAGTTTTACTGACCATAATCATTGTGATATGTACACATACAATATTGTACACCTCTATCTGACTGCATCTCAACCATTACAGCAAGAAGTTCCAAGATTAATTTTGGGTACACTAGATTAAGCTTTTCAGTAAATCAGTTTCCAGGAAGTACTGTCTGTTCCTTCATCACTGCTGGCTTTTAAAAGCTGTATGGATACAATGCTTGATATACTGTGTCAACTTGAGAAGTTTATTGGTTTAACTAAGTAGCTGGACAGGGGACCAGGATCCTCACTTTGTCAGCATCCTTATCCTGAGCAAGAGGAAGGAAGGCAATGGTGTGGGTGCCACACTGACCCTGGGAGTGGTACTCTTCTTATAATAAAAGGGAGGGAAAGAGGCTTGCTCTTCTCTCTCCTGTCTCTTGTTGCTTTTGCTGTTTCCTTGCAGTGCTGTCCCTGTGCCATGCCACCTGCCTTGGAGACAGCCGGTTATGGACTGAAACCTCCACAAACTGTAAGCTCAGTAAACCTCTCTTTTCACTTACCTCCTAACTCTGGGTGCCTGGTACTTTGTCCCAGATATGAGAAAAAAATAACAAGAAACGATTTCCCAGGAGAGCACAAAACTTCAGAGTACAAACACCACTTATGTTTATACTACTTTTTATAAGCAGAAACCCCGAAATACTGAGTAGTTAAGCGGATTCTGAGGTTTTCTCATTTTATCATTGTTTCAGACAGGTTTGGTAGGTGATAAATTTCTACATTCCTACATACAGAAAATTGCCTCTATTTCACTAACCCACATAAAAATTACATAAATATGTACATAGTTTAATTAAAAATATCTAGAGCAGAAAATATAGCTTACTGAAAGGACCATTCAGGGAAACAGAACAGGCTAAAAACTGAATTGTATAGCCTCACATTCATATAAATCTTAACTGCTAATAACCACTGATTGTGACTATACATGGAGATACACCCTTTAAAGGGTAACTGAGGTAAATAAGGTTATGTGTAGGCCCTAATCCAGTAAGACTTGTAAGAAGAGCTTAGGAAGCAGAAGCATGCAGGAAAGAACCTATGAGAATACAGAACATTTAAACGTAAAGAAAAATAATGCCCACCTACTAGCCAAAGACAGAAGTCCTCAGAAGAAGCTAACCTTGCCCCAGCACTCCCAGGTCCCACCTCATGGCGCAAGGCCCAGCGCAGCTCTGACTGTGAGTGAGAGCCCTAGGCCCGCACCGCCAGAGGAACAGTTCTCAGTGGTCCCAGGTCCCACTCAGTGGCCAAAGACCCAGCACAGCTTGGCTGGTGAGGGAAGGCCCCAGAGGTCAGTGCTATACAAATGACAAAAACAAGAAGGAAAATGCAATCTCAGGCCTCGAGTCTACCAGTAAGTGCAGAGGACACTAGCTCAGCTGAAATGAGTGAATTAACAGATATAGAACCAAAGGAACAGAACCAGAGAAGTATAGAGGAACTCAGATGAAAAGTAATTTCTGAAATAAAAAAAGAAATATGTGAATACATAGCATCTGAAATAAAGAATCAAATGCAGAAACATCTGGGGTAAAAGCAATGTTCACCCAGAACAAGTGCAGAGAGCGCTATTCCAGCTGAAATGTATGAATTAACAGCATCCGAAGCAAAGAAACAGTAGCAGAAAGCTCATGAGGAACTCAAAGCACAAATAATTTCTGAAATCAAAAAAGAATTCTTTGAAAAAAATAATTCTTTGAAATCATAACATATGAAATACAGAAACAATTGCAGAAATATAAAGAGGAAACCCAATTTGGAAGAAACTGCAGAAAAAGAATTAATAACTACCTCTAAAGAAGACATGGATAAAAAATAGAGATCAGAAATATGATGGATTCCTTGAATGAGCAACACAGAAAAAAACCAGAAAACAGGAAACAGAGTCAAAGAGATATAGAAGAACTAAAAATATCAATCATGAGTCTACAAAACTGTCTGAGTGAAAGTGAAGACAGAGTTTCAGATCTTGAAGACACTGGTGCGGCTAGTGAAAAGGTGAGAAAGGATCTCTTAAAAACAACGAGAGGCTGGGCGTGGTGGCGCATGTCTGTAATCCCAGCACTCGGGAGGCTGAGGCAGGAGGATTGTTGTGAGTTCGAGACCAGCCTGAGCTATAAAGTGAGCTTAAGGCCAGCCTGAACTGCATAGTGAGACCCTGTCTCAAAAAGACAAAAAAA
>PVKA01006951.1:0-80520 GCA_004027165.1 Ctenomys sociabilis
GCTGTCTCTGGTCGGTCTCAGGAGCTGGGCGGGGGCGGGCGGGAAGGAGCAAGATGGCCTACAATATGTATTTTATATTTTAGAACTTATTTACTCTTTCAGTTTCTTACACAAGAGAAAAAAATGATGTTTATAATTGTGAATCTGATTTATTTCATTTATGGGCATGCTCTCTGACTGCACCTAATTTATCTATGAAAGTCTCAGGTACATCCTTCTTTATGGTTCAATAGCACTCTAGTGCATTTTTAAATGACCATATTTTTTTAACATTTCTCAGTTGATTGACATTTGGGTTGTTTCCAAGATTTAGTTATTATGAAGTGTGCTACTATAAACATGGGTGTGGATCTATTGCTGTAGTATGATAATTTAACTCTTTTGGGGAAGATTCAAAGAAAAGGAATAGCTGTGTCAAATGGTACCTCTAGACTTTTTGAGGTTTCTGTTTTTCCTATTGGTTGCACCAATCTACCCCCCAGTCAACAATGGAGAAGTGTCTTTTCTACACAGTTTTCAGCATTTGTTATTGGTTGATTTTTTAATAATAGCCATTCTTTCTGGAGTGGGACATAATCTCAGTATTGTTTTAATTTGCATCTCTAGAATGATTAGTGATGTGGAGCATTATTTCATATATTTATTGGCCATTTGTATTTTTCAGTTGAGAAATATGTATTCATTTCAGACACCAATTTCTTCATTGGGTCTTTCAGTTTGGGGGGGTTCTCATTTTTTTCAGTTATTTGTATGTTCTAAAGACTAGGCTAATTTTTTCCCCACTCTGTGGATTGTCTTCTCGCTTTATTAATGACTTATTTTGATCTCCAAAAACATTTTTCATAGCATAACAATCCAGTTGTTGATTATTTTTCTCTAGTTCGTTTTTCATGAACTGCAATATTCCCATGCAGTTAGGGTTTTGCTCATGAACTCTGCTTACACCTATGTTTTCAGTTTTCTACCTATTTTCCTTCTAATTGATTTAGTGTTTCTGTTTTAGAATTTAAATCTTTGACCCATTTTTTACTTTAGTTTCATATATGATGATAGACATGGGACTAGTTTTAGTCTTCTTTATGCAGAGAGCCAGTTTTATAGCACTGTTTATTAAGGTGCTATATTTGATACAGTGAATGTTTGGCTCCTTTGTGAAGATAAGGTGGCTGAGTGTGTTTGTAGCTCTGTCTTCATTTTCTAATCTGTTCCATTGATGCTCAGGTCTGTTTTTCTTCCAGTACCATGCTGATTTTATCACAGGAGCTTTGTAAGATAATTTCAAGTGAAAGATTATGATGCCATATACTTGCTTTTGTTGCTCAAGATTGCCTTTGCTGTTCTAGGCCTCAGATGAATTTTAGGAATTTTTGCTTTCATTCTATAAAGCATGCTGATGGCATTCTGAAATATATTGTGATGTACCTGCATAAGAGTTTTGAAAATATGCCCATTTCCACTATTTTGGTTCTTTCTATCCATGAGCAAATGTTGTCTTTCTTTTTATTTCCTGACATATTGGCCTAGCTCCTTTTCAGAGTACTTTAATTTTTAATATGCAGGTTTTGTTTTCATTACATTGATTCCTAAGTATTTTATCTTTTCAGATGCCATTGTGAAGGGTGAGTTTTCCCTAATTTCTCTCTTGGTAAGTTTGCTATTCATGCTCAGCCATGCTATGGATTTTCAAGTGTGAACTTTGCATCTATCTGTACTATTTAACTTGGTTATTAAATCTAAAATTCCTTTGATGTAATTTTGGGAGTCTTCCACACAGAGTATCATTTTATCCAATAATGATAATTGAACTTCTTCCTTTCCTATCTTTATTTTATTTCTCTTTCTTATCTAATGGCTCCAAGTAATGTTTCCAGAACTACATTGAATAGGAATTGGGATTGAGGACATTCTTATCTTGTTCTTGATTTTAGAGTGAAAGCTTTCAATTTTTGTCCATTTAGTATGGTGGTAGCTATTGGTTTGTGTCAGGTTACTATTTTCCCTTATTTATTGCAGATTCATCAGGTCTGCAATCTCACAAATGAGTGGGTGGTGTAGGCCAAGTAAAAGAGACAACCGGAATGATTTCAGGGCTCCAGGAGAATCAGAACCCTCTCACAGAATCTGAGATTCTCTCAGGCTAAAACAAGGTCTTCTGTGGGCAGCCTGTATTTATTTATTTATCAGACAGAACAAGGGAGGGCAATGTGCAAGGACAGGACCCATTCAAGGACTTCTCCAACTAAGGCATCATGTTAATTTAGGAGAGCTAGGTGAACTTCAGGAAGAGCTCCACAAAGGGCTGAGAGTCTTGAGAAAAGTCTTTTACCTAATTGAGACTGCTTCTAGGTGTCCTTGGCTGTGACCTTGTCTTATCTTCTGAGGCTTCAGTAAGAAGGCCTTAGGCCTTGGATAGATTCGCAAGTAAACAAGAAAAGCTAACTGGTTAATTGAAGTCCTGATCTGAGCTGCTTTGCATTGGTTTGTCATAGATCACTTTAATCAAATTGAGATAAAGACCATATATGTCAATTTTCCTGTAGGATTTTTTAAAAATGTGTTTGGTACAGGTTCTACATTGTCACAGTACACAGGTCAGACTTGTAGCGATCCTTCCTACTTTTTAGCCTCCCAAGCTCTGGGATTACAGGTTCTTACTGCTATGCCCAGTCTCATTAGCAGTTTTGGTGCACCATGGGGGCAGGGCTGGCACAGCAGCCCAGAGATCAAACCCCCAGCCCTTGCATCTGTCTACACAGGCACTTTAATCCACTGAGCTATCTGGCTGGCCCTTAATGTAGGATTTTTATGTTTAATGAGTGTTAGACTCTGTCTAAAATATTTTTCTGTATCTGTTGAATTGATCATGTAATTTTTATCTTTGGCTCTGTTAATATGGTTTATTACATTCATTGATTTGTATATATTGAACTATCCCTGAATTCCTGGGATGAATCCCACTTGATTATGGTGTATAATATTCTTGATGATTTCTTGCAATCTGTTTTCTATTTTCTTATTGAGGATTTATCCATCTATTTTCATTACAAATCATAATTTCTATTGACAATTATTTTTACTCTGACTCCTTTTATAATGTTATATGTTTTATCTTATATCCCTAAAGATTTTATTCTGAGAATGCTCACAGGGCTCAGCAAAAGTCCAAAGGAAACTAGGTTACTAAAATTCTTAAGAACTACCCCATTGTATCATAAGTGAGACAGTTTTATCTAACTGGCCTCACTAAAGTTCTTCATAGACTTCAGGAAATAAGTAAGTATATGCTTAATGAAAAAATGCAAAAATGGAAGGTTGGAAAAAGTAGACCCTCACCAAGAGATCTAGCTAATTCTTACTACCTGCAGAGTCATAATGTTTGGAAGAAAACATTAGATCTACTAAAAATGTTTTGAGACTGAAAAACAAGAACTGAGCCCAAGCGGGCAGGAGCACCAGAGAACTCCATGTTCACATGAGTAGAGAATCCAACTGGCCACTCTGGCAGTCACTGTATTGTGATTAGTGTCGCTACAGATATCAGGAACCCAACTGCTTTACGACTGTTCACTGGTCTTGCTCACATATGCTGCAGCTGGGGGCCATGTGCTTCTTTTTACTAAACACTAAGAAAGAGAGAGATCTTTGCTGTACAGTAAGAAAGAGAGAACTCCTTTCTTCCAACTAAAGGAATGCATTGTTTCATTTGGTTCCTTGAGCCAATTAGAATATAACAAATACCAATCCTTGGAAGAGTTGATATAGCTAGAGTAATGTCATTCATTCATTTTGTTTAACTAGTCAGCATCCATCTTTGCAACTGTGGAAGAGAAGATTGAAATATTATCAGTAATCTATTTTACAGAGAAAGGAAAAGTATTTGGTTAATAACTGGCAGATGGATCAAACACATTATTTTAGTAAGGTAAATCAGAGAGCATACCTTAGCTAGATAATAATTTTTTAAAAATATTTCATCTGGTAACCACTCATTTTTGGTAAATATGTGAAGGGAGAAAATATAAATAAGAGAATACTCCTTATAATCAGCCTTGCTTTTGCTGTCTTTAGAAAGAAATTTCACACACATGGATTGGGGATTAGAAACTTCCTGTTCTGAATAAACTCTGCCCCTACCCCAACCCAGGTGATACATTTGAATGAGCTTTTACACAGTCAAATACAGACTACAGAATGAATCCCCAAAATTAACATTGCTTTCTGTTTTATCATATTTTATTCTTCATGTTAATTTATTATTCATTTCTATTTATTATTTAGAGAGTAGTTGAAAAATAAAGAGCTTAAAATCAGATTTTTTCTATAATTACTTGCAGTTTCCTATGCCATGAGGAACAGGAGAGATGCCATCTCACAGAGGTGACAACTCATGTCTCTCTCAGGCTGTCTCCTGAGTCAGTGTTGTCAGCAGCAGGGCCCACTCAGGCATAATTAGCCCTCCATTGAATTTTCTGAAAATTTAGTTATTGGAATAGAAACCTTTATGAAGATGTGATTGTAGTTAATGTGCCTGGTGCTGTTCATAATAAAGAAAGTTATTTCAGAAGAAATTACTTTTTTAAAATCAGAGCCCTCTAAGGTAGGCTGATAGTTTATATAGAATTCTTTGAAGCTTCAAAATTTTATGCTTTGATGTTTCTACATAAAATCAGGAGATTCCACCTGACTACCACTCACTAGTAATTATTCTGACTGTCTGTACTACTTCCAGAACCTAGATGACTTCCTGGGAATGAGTTAGTGAGTTAAACTTTACAAAGTTATGAGTTATTTGGCAAGCAAAGCACTAACTATCAAGAGGGGTTAGTTTTGAATTTAGTGTATTTGGAGAAATGAACATAACAGTATTGCTATCTTATTGCCTATAAATATGTGGTGTAAGCCATACGTGAGAAACAACTTCTATCAATCCCAGATATGTGATATATAATCAAATATATATGGTGAATGTTAATTTTTTAAGTTATCACAATAAAATATACATCACCATTAATTCCCTTTCAACACACTGGTGCTGTCATTCTTGCCACTTTTTAAAGCAGTCTTGAAGATCTTTTATGTGAGTGTCTTTAGCTGTGATGTTTCTTCAACCTCAGTGTCTGATTTGAGTTGAAATATTTATCACAGTAATTTTGACTTTAGGAAAGGGTCACAAATTGCACAGTACCAATTCAAGTTAAGGTAGAGGAAGACACACCACAATGTTTTTACATGACAGAAATTTCCATAACAGCTTGATAAATCAGGAAGGGAGATATCATACAATGTGATTAATTTTTATATAAAAATATTTATTATTAAAATATTTATTAAAGTAAAATCACACTGCCATTAATTCCCTTCAAAATACTTTAAATAACCCCTCCCTTGCTTCAAACAAACTTATTTCATCTTTACTGGAAATGTGTCTTTTACTATATAACAATTTCTTTAAATATTCATTGTCTCAGTCAGTCATCTCTTGTTTACCTTTCAATCAAATCTATTTTCAATTGTTACAAAGAGCTTAGATTTCTTTCAAAAGAACTAGGCTTACACATGGTTAATACTTGCTTAGTGAAAGAAAAGGAATGTCAGTCAGCACTGCCATTCACATACCTGGGCTGCCCTTAAAACCTAGTAGACAGAAGGTTACCACTTCCTTCTGGATGATCTGATGTACAACTATCTTGGTTATTTTCCTTTTATCAGAGACAAATTAAACAGCACCCAAAGTTAAAGGAGGAAAGGTTTATTTCAGCTCACAATTTTTAGAAATGTTAATCTACAGTTGGCTAACTCTAAGTCTGAGTGACGTGGCAGAGGGGCAGCACATAAGAGAAACAGCTCAGGGTGAGGCAGGAAGAAGGGGAGATCACCCATACAGCCACAGCTCCAAACCTCCCTTTCCTTTTCATTCCATCCAGGTTATAGCCTTCTTGAATGGTACCACCTATATCTGTGTTATGCTTTCCTGTGATCCACACCCAGAACTATGATAAACCAATTAACACGATAGTCCAGTCCACATACCCTTCATCTCAGTATCACCTCTAAAATCCAACCACTTCCAAAAAGCCATGAGTGTATGGGGCTTTGAAGGTTTATCTGGATATAAGCTGTAATCATGATTTATTCGAAGTCGGTATTATTGGTATTTCTGTCATTAGCACCCAGATTTCTACTGTCTTATGATATATAAGACAGAGTTCAAGACCTCTGATGAGTTATATATACAGTTGGAAATACAAGTAGCAGTATACATGGATTTGTTAACTCTGGAAGAAAAGCTGTAGGTACAGGTGAATTAAATTTCCAAAACTGCAGCTCTTATAGATGGCATCTAATATTTGTCTCTGTAGTACTGTCAGTTTAAAATGCATTATATGACATATTTGCTTATTTCATTTTTTCTTTTTTATTATAATTTAATTGAGAAACAAATAGCAATGAGACAGTTTCAAAACTGATTAGTAGGACAGTTTCAATAATTAATACATTGCATATTGTTGTCTTCTTAGTGGTTATTCATAGTACAAGATGAAGACATGACATCCTTTCCAAGAACAATTAGTACAAATCTTTCTTCTCTTTGAATTAAGAGAAAGTAGCTGTATATCTATCTTAGCTATTTTGTATATACAAATACAAAATGGTCCTACATTTGTATCCCTTTTTGTTTAATTTTTGTCATAGATGGGTATTCCATTACCAATGAAATATTGTAGGTATGTGAATTCAGCAAAATAATGCAATATAGTCCAGTAGTCCATAATAGTAGTAGGTTTTCCATTGGACTGGCAATGTCAGAAGTTGTCGACTTGAGCCTTCTATAGCTCAACCTATTAATATGTCTTTGCTTTTTATACTTCATTTTATACTTTTCTGCTGGATGGTTAAGACCAAGATAAAGCAAAGCCTATATAACAAGAAATGTAACTTTTGCCTCTGCCACGGTCAGTCAAATCTCCTTAGGATTTAACCTGAAACCTTATACTGTAGTCTATAGAGCCTTTCTCAGTGTCAGCCATGTGGGTGGATCACGGCCATTGTTTCTCTCCATCCTTTATCATATAATGCTTATACTTGTCCTTTTTTTTTTTTACTTTGGAGATTATTTCTGATCTGATTTCCTCTATACATTTCTTCAGTTGTTTCTTTACTTCAGACGTTAGTAATTCAGAGATTTCAGCTGGGTGGTTCCCAGTTTCTTCTTGCTAGTGTCTTCTGTGTTTGTTCTGGGTGGGCTTGGGACCTGAGATTGCACTTTGCTCATTCTCCCTGTCATTTTGTATAGCACTGTCCTCTGATCTTTGTTGTAGATTTTGGTACAGTTATAATTATAGTACCAGCTGAAATTTGGGTCCAGATCTATAAAGTTTGAACTCATCCCAGTGTGCTGGCTTGGATCTGGCTGCTGTGCTCAGCTCCTTGCTGCTGCAGTCTATGGCAATGAGCCCACTATGCCCCTTGGCAAGATGTCCTGCTCCTGGACTGGCTGGGTGGTTCTAGCCTCTAGCCTCTCTGCATGGACTTCAGCAGCAGAGTTTCACACCAGACCTCTATGCTTGGCCTGGGCTAGGTCTGGAGGGTCACACAAGCATGGTGGAAGATCTCATTCACACATTGGCCTTGGGCTGTGTTCAGTGGGGGGGCCCGGTGGGTGCAGTGGAGCAGAAGCTCCTATCATATACTGCTTAAAATGATAGAATTTTGTTTGTTGTAATTTTCATAGTTTTCAATTAAAAGGTGAGGGGAGAGTCAGATTAATTGCTAATATTATTGGAAAATATTCAACTTCGCAATTAACTAAAACATATTAAATATATGTCTGAAATTTGATTATATATTGGAACTGGGGAGATGGCTCAGTAGAATAAGCACTTGCCTGAAATTTGATTGTATAATCCATTAGTAAGGAAAAAAACCTAGAAGGTGTTATAATTATTGCAAAGGACAAATCAAAGAAACGCAAATTTATATGGAATTAAAATGTTAAGAACCAAGGTATAAATAGACACAAAAATAGCTTTTTCCATGGGTCAAGACTAGAAAAGTCAACTGAGATTTTTGTATGTACTGGAACAAATTTGGCTTTATTCCCAGGTATTATTTGCATTACTGTTGGCTACATACTGTAGAGTTATATAAATCAATGACAATAAAAGACCTAACAGAATAACTAAGAAGTAATTATTCTAAATAATCAATAGTTTTCAGTTGGTGAAACCAATAATTATTTTTCTTTATAGTCTTTTTGACCAAAAGTAATCTCAAAACAAAGCTTGTTTATAATTGTAAAATAAGACAAGTCTCCATAAAGTCACTCTTCCTTAAAACTGACTGGCTGCACCTGATTACATGATGATGGACCACGCAAAGTTGGATGAACCAATATTTTCTACTATATTCTAGCAAGGGTAGAGGTTCTTCTCATTGAATCCATACAGAAAATTAGAAAATAAAGGTAGTTAGTGAGAGTTTCTGAATAAGGGGTAAAAGAGCTAATATAAAAGCAAAAAGTCAGATATCGTTAGCAAATGTTTTAACTTACAAATCATATACCAAATTGCTATACGTTGCCAAGACCTTCAAGAGAAACAAAAGGATCTCTACAAGAGACATTAACGACTTACAAATGAATACTACAAATATTTTTCTTCATATTAATTCATGCAGTCCTAAGTAATTAATATTGGTTCTGTTGGAGTTTTCTGATCACAGTCTCATGAAGTGATGTGCCTTGGAGTTTTGTGCCCCCCCCCCTTTAAGAATTCCAGAAATCCTGGTATGCTATGTGAGATTTTCCTCAGCTATTCCAACCAAGTCTTCTTTAGACCTTTTGCCTAGAGCTGTAGATGGTTCTACAACTAAAGGTAATATGTTCAGAAATGAAGAAAAGTAAACTGGGTGTGGTGGTGCATGCCTGTAATCCCAGCACTTGGGAAGCTGAGGCAGGAGGATTGTTGTGAGATCGAGACCAGCCTGAGCTACAAAGTGAGCTTAAGGCCAGCCTGAATTGCATAGTGAGACCCTGTCTCAAAAAGATGAAAAAAAAAAAGGAGAAAAGCAAAAGAAAAGCATCCACTGAAGATAGAGACTTAAAAGTGCTATGGTTAATTTGTTGCTAGCAATTTGCAAATGCAAAAAACCTGATAATCTTGCAAAGAATCATGCAGCTGAGGGAAATTTGGTTGTCTATGGCATGTGAAATAAGATATTAAAGCTAATCAAAATGTTTTAAATAATGTCTCTTTAATAATAATGATTAAGACTAGTTTCATACAATTTTTAATGTATAATATGGATTAACCTTATATCAAAATATAAAAATTCTACCAAGAATAGAGCAAAAATCTCAAATGAAAATAATAAATGGAGTGGGTCATCACTAACTCGTTTTTATAATATTCATTTGGTAACACTGTAGTGTATCCTTAATTGAAACTTATTGGCCCATAAAAGTTTGGATTAAAAAAATGAGATGGTCGAGTATTTAAAATAACTGTTATTATGACTAGTGCCATTATACAAGGCATCAGCAAACATTTTCTATGACAAGTTAATTAAACAAATCTATTATACTTAAGGGATATAATGTTTCTGTCACAAATAATCACTTCTGCTATTGTAATATAGCCAGAGATAATATATAAACAAATGAGCTTGCATATGTTCTAATAATACTTTTTTTATAACCATAGGTAATGGTCTGCATGTTCCAAGCAGCCACTTTTTACTCCATCAGCAGTATGCTGTCGTTACCAAATATCATCAAATGAATTATAGCCAGATTCTGGCATAAAAAAAATTATAAGCAGTAAGGACACTCACAAAACTGCTCAACATATGGCTTCTGAATATTTAGATTAATAACATTTTTCATATACGAACTCAATCCAGTAAACAGAAAATCTTCTAATTTGATTTTTCCTATGTAACTCATACATGGTATCACAGCAAGTGAATGTAATTATGTCTATGTCTTCTCTTTATTCTAAAGTGAGAAAACAAATCTTGATTTCCCAGGCTCAATCTATGTAATCACAAACATGGTTTTATGTGTAAGATATCTCCTGAAAGTTTTATTGCTTTTTCCCATGTTAAATAACTGACTTGGGGAATGAAAATTTAAAAAAAAAAATTGAAGACGTTTACACTCCTCAGATATCTCAATAAAAATTTCCTGTTATCCCAGTACAGGGAAGGCTGAGACAAGAGGATCACTAAGAGTCCGAGCTGCATTGCTAGGCAGTATACTAAATAAGTAAACAAAATATTAAAAACTTTAAAGCATAGAAGTCAATGCAACTGTTAAAAAAAAAAAAAAGTCCAAGTGAAGAACTTTTGGGGCCAGGGAGATAGCTCAGTTGAATAAGCACATGCCTGGCAAGTGCAAGGGTTTGAATTCAATCCCTGGCTCCATTAAAAAAAAAAAAAAGAACTTTTGCTTATTTTCCTATTAATTAAGTATAAAAAAGTTTTCATAAGTATAGCAATCACTATTGTAAGAACAAGATCTTATCTAGATGGAATATACAAAATAAAAGAGAATAGCCATTCATACTATAGAGAAAGTGTCAATCAGTGATCAAAGAAATTAAGCCCATCAAAACTGAAGAAGCTTTTCCTGTATACTAGCCAATTTTATACATTTTCAGACTCGGGTAGAATAAAACAAAGGCAAATAGTTCTAACTCTCCAAGCTGTATTCATCAAAGATCTCAATGAGTCCCTGAGGTGGGAACTAACTTTATGCTAGCACTTGAACTGTTAACAGTGTGTGATATTTTAATCTTTTCAGCCTTCACATAAATCACTATAGAAACATTGTAAGAACATTGGTATTAATTCCCAATGTGGTATCAATAGTTACAACTTAGATTTAAAACCTTTCTGGATCCTACACTATATTTTAACATTACAAAAATATAAGGTATGTAAAGAAGGTAGAACAGTTGCAAAGACTATAAAGAGAATGAAAACTAATATTAATTACCATTATCTTAATATACAACTACTTTTTCCTTAAAGTAAAACAAAGAAACAAGCCATAGAAATATATATATATATATATATAGTCATCGTTCAGTAGCCATGTGTGATCCAATTTAGGTAATCCACTGATGCTCAACTCCACTATGAAGTAGTATTTGTATTTAACCTAAGTACTTCATTTTAAAGCCTTTATATATTTAGCCTGTAGCACCTAACATGATGCAATGTTTTACCCAAAACTGTTGTACTGTTTAGTATATGATGACAAAAAAGTTTACACAAATGCAGTACAGACACAATTTATTTTTGAAATATCTTGAAATTTTGACCCAAGTTTGTTAAATCTCTGCATATAGAACTTGTGAACATGGAGACTCAATTGTTCAATTTTATTTGCCTGAAACAATCATAATTATAAACTAAATTCCTGTATTAATAACTTTCAGAGTGAAGAAACACTATTTTGCAGAGAAAATTTGGATGTACATAAGTTTTCTTGTCATATACCAGCATTTCCATAGGCTCATATGCATGAAATTTTCTACTCCTCCAAATATCATGTGTAACTTCTAAAATTGAAAAAGAGTGAATAAATTTGTTTAATGGGTTTAAAGACAACCTCTGAATCAGAAGCAATAGTGATTGAGTCATAGTCCTCTGCTCTATCTTAGAAAAAAATTGTATATCTAAAACCATAAAAAAGCAGAACAATCACATTTCAAAATATAAGAGTAGTTGGTTAAATGGATGAAACTGGATGCAGGGAAAAATGACAGCATGCTTACATTCAGACAAAGACGGTCTAGTAAAACCCTGATCACACAAAGAGGAGGATTACTACCTCTATACTCAGTATGGGAGGGTATGGGGCTGTAGTTCCAAAGTGAAGCAGATGGGATGGTTCTGCCCAGGACTCAAGGCAGAGTGCATGCCCTGAGAGAGTTCAGAAAATGATACTTGAGCTGAAGTCCTCAAAGCAGATCCTGTCTGAGATTTGTGCCCTTCTGTGTCTCATTCCCTGTATCTGTAGGGTCTCACTTGTGTGAGTTCTTCTGAGTACACTGAGGGATAGTTTCCTGCTGTACATTTTTCTTTTTTCATTTTAAAGAGAAAAAAGATGACTATAACAATGAAACTGAGTTTCAAAACAAATCAGTAGGAAAGTAATAGTTGCTACAGGGTCTATTGCTAGTCACAGGATTTCTTACCCACTTGCATCCTCTCATGAATCTCTCTCATGTCCATATTCATGACACAGAAATCAGAATTATTTTCTCCAAGGTGGATCATAGAAGCAGAGCCCCTTTTCCCAAAGCCATCAATTAAGCCTTAGAATAATACTCAAACTTTACACACCTTTCATGCAAGAGTGACCCATAAAGAAATTCTCAGCCCTACATTGTTTATGTCATCAGACCCTCATCACAGAAAGGCTATGTCTATCTTTTCAGCCCCAAAAAGGTCAAAAAGAATCCCAACATACATGTCTTGATATCACTCTGCATTATTAGCACTGAAGCATATTTCTTAATTCTAATCAAATTTCTATATGAGTTCCTGTGCTTCATTTAAAGTAGGCATAATCATAGATGATCCGCCCTGGGTTTGTGGGTCTTCAATCTGAGGATTCCTGTACAGACAAAAAAACTATGATTGAATAAATTTATTGTGGATTTTCTCTCATTATTCTGTATATTGCCAGTTTACTTCAATTGATTCAAGAGCTACATCTTCAGATGAAAATCTTTGAACTTCCCTATGGGCAATCTGTCCATGGGTAAACCATGGGATTAGAAACTGGTGGAATTATTTTCTGATAGCTTCTATTCCATGAATTTTTAACCACAGCTATCAAATTCATCCAAAGTCCAGGAAAATGAGGTGCTCAGCTTTTAAGATTAAATATAAAACTATCACTTAGAAAAGAACATGGGCTGGAATCTAGTAAGATTCCTCAAGTAACATTAGGAGCATATTTTCATCTAGTGATGTGAAATTAAAGTGAAACCAGCCAGGGCTGCTCAGATAGCTCAGCAGATTAAAGTGCTTACTTATACTAGGGAGACTATATGATATTTACACATGTGTGTCTGGTTTATTTCACTTATGAGTATATGTTCAAGTGGCATCCACTTCAGTATAAATGCTTCAAACATCATTCTTAATAGCTGAGTAATACTCCATTATATAGAAGTACCACATCTTTTTCAACCATTCCTCATGTGATGGACATCTTGGTTGTTTCCAAGTTTTGCTATCACACATTGCGCTGCTATAAACATAGGTATACATATATCTCTGTGGTACAATGTTTTCAGATCCTTTGGGAAAATTCCCAGTAGGGGGATGGCCGGCTTGAATGGGATTTCTAGTCCACTGTTTTGACAAGCGAAAAGCAGAAAAACAAAAGGAAACGTACAACAACAACTAAAATCAATTGAGTCTGATAAGGCAAAGTGAATGGCATATGCTGCAGGATACTAATCAGCTTTTCTTCTGGATGATTAACAAGCTAAGTTCACAAATCAGAGTTGGAGAAATAGAAGAGCCACAAGGCCAGCCAACATTTTGGCTCTAGCTTTGTAAGGTCAGCAAAGACTCAGGACATAGGAGAACCTGTCCTGCAAAATCATGAAACTCAGGTGAGCTCCAAATTTTCTGAACAAGGAGATTATGGAGCCACAGAGGAAAGTGACTGAAGTTCTATAATGTGCCTAGGGAGAGTCACATGGAGAGAAAACTTTCTCTCAGGCTCTCACAGAGAGCAAACTGACAAAGCATTGGCCGTGACTCATCCACATGGATGACACAGACAAAGGATCCATAGAATAATGTACAGGACTACAAGATAAACCCTGAGGGAACTTCACTGACCAAATAAGAAACATAAAGTATATGTGTTGGTATATAAGTCTTGCTCTATCTAGGTCTTTACCATCCAGCAGAAAAGTATAAAAATGAAGTATACATCGAGGGGCCATAATATTAAGCTGAGCTATAAATGGCTATGGTCGACAACTTCTTTGAATAACTCACTATTGTTGTGGAATGCTAGACTGTGTTGGATTGTGCTGTCAAGTTCAAGCACCTAAGTTAGTTGAATGACAATGGAGTGCCCACCTTTGACAGGTGTAGACAAAGGAAGGGGTATAGAAAGAAAAAAATCACGGTGTGTGTGTATAGACAGTACAGTTGGGATAGATAATGCTGTGCTTCTACATAATCCTATGAGAGGCAAGATTTGCACTAATGGTGGTTGGACAGGATATTATGTCGGCTTCTAGTACTATGGTCATCCCTTAGGAAAATAATTATTGAATTTTTGATATAATTCAGGTATAAAAAATAAGATAAGTAAACAGCTACACTCTTAATTTACTGATAAGAGACATCTGCTATATTAATGTCTGTAAGTATAATATCATGTATATACCTTGTATGATACCAAAAGAGTATGAAAACAGTTTGCAATGTATTAATTTCTCGAATCTGTCTTGTTAAGGTGTCTTAAAACAGTCTGATTCATATTTGTACTTCAATAAAATAAAAAAAATAATAAATCTGCTTAGGCAGATGCAGGGACTAGGTTTGATTCCCTGCCCCTGGGATACAATGAGACTGCGATTGAGGCTGGATATGGTGGTCTGCACCCATATTCCCAGCACTTGGGAGGCTTAAAGACAGGAAGTATCACTTCATGTCTGATCTGTGCAATGAGACCCTATAACCCCTGTATTAAATACATTTTGAAAAAGCCAACTTGGAAAATTCATTTTGACAATCATTCTCTTAAACATAATGAGGAATGATAGGAAGCTATTTGGTTCTAGATGTAACTATCTCATTTATGTCTGAGTATTTATGCCAAAGAAATTCCTAGTCTTTACCCTTAATTCTTAATTTACTTGCATTCTCTAAAACATATTTGTTTCCTCCTGTTGTTATTAATGTTTTTAACTTTTTTTTTCTTTTTGGAAAGATGAGTTGTCATTCAGCAACCATGATTTGATTATCTGTCTTGTGGAAGGTACAGTACTTTTCAATTGAAGAAAAGACTTGGAAAACTTCATCAAGATAAAATTGCTTAGACTGTAAGTTTAACTATTAAAGATTTTGAATCCCCAGTATTGGCAGTTTTGAGATAATTTCTTTAAAAATGTCAGAAGACATTCATAAGTCACCTATTTAATAAAAATGGTCATAACAGAAATGCTTTTCAAAGTAATTTGTATGGACTAACACTAATTGATGTGATAGGCCATTACCAGGCATTTCCAATAGGCCTGTTGACAATGGTTTCAACTTAATTTAACAAAGAAATTAACTTCCAGATGAAATGAATTTTAATATCTATTTTCCCAAAAGGCATTTTCACCTATATTCTCATCGTTGTTACAATATATGTGTTTGACCATAGAATAACTACTTAACTAGGTGAGTTCATGTGTGTTTGGAGATGAATTTATAGTTTTTAGTGAATATACTGGCCTTATATTAAAAAAAATTATACTACAAAAGACACCAGTGATGGCAAATGTAGCAAAATAGAATAGGTATATAATATACGTAAACCAAGCATCTTTGAATTTTCTTTCTTATTTTCATGATTCAGGTAATTTCTTCTGGTCTATTCCATTGTCCCTATACAGATCTACATTTTTTTAGGGCTATATAGCCTGCAGGTGATCATCAAGCCTACATGCGTTCTAAGTGAGTGAAAGGATTTTAGTTCAGATTTAGTCATCACACTATCCACTGCAGTGGAAGGTTATAACCAGCAAGAAAACACAGATGAATCATAGATGGCATCATGAAGTAAAAAACAAAAGCAAATATTTCCCCAGGCATAGCTGAGCCAATGGAGGAATGCTGGTTTCTACTGAACAATTAGATTGTAGTTATAAGCAAAGCACTCTGTAAAACTCTCACAACCCCTCAAGTGTCATGTCTAGCTTATTTCACACATCATATCCCAAGCTTTGTCCCTATCACTACATTTACTAAGCTTCCTATTCTGCACCTCCAGTGGAGATGTTAATAATAGCTGAATGACATTTATTAGGTAAAGGATATTTTTACATCAATTAAAACTAAACACAGACAGCTGAGTGGGCTTTTAGGTGGAGGCAGGGTTGTTTATCCTGCAGAAATGATCACCAAGATCCAGAAAGCATTTGTGGGCTTTGGGCTTCCAGAGAAGAAAAAGGAAGAGAAGGAGAAGGAAGAGGAGGAAGAGGTAGTCAAAGAACCAGAGGCTCAATATGCAATTGTAAATGATAGGAATTATTTTGCTGATAATTCTCCTGTGAGGGCCACATCCCCTTCTAGGACTATAAGCCAAGATCAGACATCCCATATACCCTTGGTGAAGAAAAAAAAAAAAAAAACAAGAAAAAGAAAGGCTATAGCACCTTTTATGAAAAGCTCTCAGAATCTGATCACATGTCACATGCCTGACAGACAGAGAAATCACCGAACCCTAGAAAGCAGGCATTTGATTACTCAGAGTCCCTCAGTAGGGACAAAAAGAAGAGAAAGACCTTGTCTTTGGCTATATCAGAAGACTCAAAGGTAAAGGCCTTCTCTACCCCAATCTTGGGGAGGAGGCAACCAGAGTTGGCAAGAAGCCCAAAAAACACAAGAAGGAAGGAAAGGACCAGCATACCACAGATTATTCTATCAGGACCCTTGGCTCTGTGAGGCAGGAGATACTACATATGGATGCATGCTTGAGAACGGGACTGAGGAGCAGGCAGCCTTGGCACTGAAATGGAAGCAGGGGCGCTTCAGAAAACAGCAGGAAAATGAAGGAGAAGAAAGTCCACCAGAAGGAAGAGACCCACATAGGCCACTCTGAGCTCTCCAGGTCCATGGACACCAATCCTAGGAAAGGAAAGAAGAAGCCAGTCAGAATTGAGGTTCTAGAGTACATCCTACTATAAGATCACCCTAAAACCAGAATGAAGAAGAAAACAGGGGCTAAAAAAAAGGAAGAAAAGCCAGTAGTTGAGCTGGCTCAGAAAAAGAAGAAAAAAATGAAGAAAGAGAACATGGTAACAGTAGACCCATGGAAGGAGAAGCCAGACACAGACCTGGAGATAGTGATGGAGAAGCAAGGCAACATCAAAGAGGCACACATAGATCAGATGAGGCAAAGGCCTTGCAAGGAGAAATTGGAGGGAGTCAAGCAAGACAGAAGCATCTGAACCTGGGAAGTGGATAGGAACCTAGTTTGGCCAGTGTGATAATGCAGATTTTGAAAACAAGGAACAGAAGCTGAAGTTTCTTAAACTTTAAGAATGTGTCCCCTTCAGTCATCTGTTTCCCTTGCATGACTGCAAGGACCCATATGGCCCTCTGCAAAGCAGCAGCCAATACCCTGCAGCAGCAGTTGCAGCAGGACTACGACCAGGCCATGAGCTGGAAGTACAACCAGGGTGCTGGACTTGGCTTTTCTGCCACCCCCAACAGATTCTTCTACATCGACAAGAATGCATCTAGGTCTGTCAGGCTGGAAGATTAAATGCTGATGTCCTCTACCCAAACAGCTCAGATGGCTTTTCTCAGTTCTGCAGTTGAAAACCACCTTGTAGCTGTCCAGATGGAGCACCTGTGCACACCTGTGGATACTGTGGGCAAGCTGGGAAGCTCATGTCCTGGGGACCAAAACACATTTTTCTGTTAAATCTTCCATCCTTGTGGTGACATGGATATGTGAATAATGGCAGCTGACAGCTGGCATTTGTTAGGGGTATAGCATGGCCTAGGCACATGCTGCTTTTTGCATTAATGTATTTAATCATCATTATGAAGTAGGTGCTATTTATGAGACAGCTGAGGTTTAGGGAATGAGTAATAAAATTTCCTAGGGCAAAAAAAAAAGATCTAAAGAGAATCTCAAAACTCTTTTAGAGACTAGTGAACACGATGGGGAGCCATTGAGCAGGTGGATAAAATATTCTTTACACAAAACTACTCTTTTCTGGAGAATAAAAAGTGGGAGTCATAATAGAACTTTTGAAAACAGAGGACTGCATGAGGAGCTGAGGGAAGACAGAAGGAGGAGAGGGAGAAGAGGTGAAAAAGAATTCAAGACTGCAAGCCTCCGGGTGATATAGTCCTTGAGCCTTCTAATCAACCTTATCTAGTGGCTTATCTTTTCTGCATTCCTATTTTCCAAGTTTCTCTTCTTGGAACACATGACACTTTTACTTATAAACTTTGCCTACTTTTACATAGTCCCCAGCTCAACATAGAAATGTTCTTCAACACTTCCCATTGTCTCATATGAGTGCAGAGATACTTTCTGTAGAAGGCTGCATGACGGTGCCATGAGGAATAGCACTCTATTTTAAACCTCCCAGATCACTGTTGACCACGTTGTTGTTTTGTCAGCCCCCTAAGACTCATTGATGGGTGAAATTGCCTCTTCTGTGAGTTTTCTGACCACCTGATTTAATTACCATCTAAAATTGGCCAATTCATATTATTCAAATCTAAGAGACTGATGTATAAAAAATGAAGGGGCAGGGTTTGGCAATGAGATAGTTCAGTGGACTGAACACCTGCTTAAGCAAGTGTAGGGACTGGGGTAATCCCCCACCCCACATGTCATGCCTGCCTGGGCCTGCTGAGCCAGACACCTAGACTCGGCATGGTGGCACATGACTGTAATCCCAGCACTGGGGAGGCTGAAAACAGGAGAATCACTAGGAGTCCAAGCTGTGTAGTGAGACCCTGTGCCAAATACATTAAAAAACGAAGAAGTTCTGAATGGGCAGAGTGTTCATTCTCCGAGTAATACAGAACCAATATATAGAGCCTGGAAACAGGATCATCTCACATCACTGCCATGTTCTGGCCTTTTGAATTTTATTGTAGGGTACATTTGTATAAAAACACTCTGTACCTTCATGTAACCATAATAGGAAGACAGATTTAGAAAAAACACTACTAAGCCTTAGACAGTTTTTAAGAAGAGAGGAGATAAATTTAAACATGTAACTCTTGAAAATAATAATGGTGAAGAAGGGATAGAAATCTGTGGATTATCTATGCTGGGCCAAAGTGTATATCTTCAAGCATCCTTCTTAATCCTCATGAGAATTTCAGTGTGTACTATATTGGCATTTTGCAAGCAGTAATTACAAATGACAGTCAGAGATTGTTGTTTGGGAGACTTATCCCAACCTTAAAACATATATTTTGAATCCTTTCTAGCCACCTAGAAAGTCACTCAAGAAGATAATGAGATTAGAAGAGGGGGACTGGTAAGCAAGCAAAACTGCCATAAACTTCCTGTAGCTGGAAGAGGCCTTTGTGATTAGCAAGGCCAACTCTCCCACTGATTAGAAATAGAAACAACATGAATGAAGAGCTATAAGTGCTGTCTTTACTCATCACTAAAGGTGATTCAGGAACTAAAAAAATTGTCATTATCTGAGATCTTTGTAGAAGGGCAAAATCTCAGACCTAATGAGTCACATACTACATACAAACAAAATCCCCGTTCTATTTTACAAAAGGAAAAGAAGTCTACTGATGTAAAACACTAAAGTTAATTCACAGAATAACACTACAAAACACACAAAAACTATAAACAAATTTGAAAGTATTCCTTGTGCCCATAAATGGTGTTGTGGAAAGAAGACCTTTGAGCTAAAAGCCAACAGCCCAGAATCTCACCTTTAACTTTGTTTACCTTGGAGTCCTCTGAGTCTTCAGACTTATTCGTCTAGTCTGTGATGGTTAAGCTATAGTTGGAGTGTAAAAGATAAGAGCTTTATAGGATATTTGGAGATTACCTAGGCAATTAGGACCACAAAATCCAAATTTATCATTCAGAGGTCTTTACAATAGCTTGAACTGGTGGATTATGTGCCCTTAGTCTTGTGTCTTGAACCCTCTGTAGCTTAGTTTTCTCATCCATCATGAGTGTGACAGTGGTAGTAGCTACATCCTCAAGTTTGGTTTTAGAAATAAATATCAGAAAGTAATGAAAACTATTAACAATATGTATTTCATATGCTGCACCTTAGGTTAAGATGTGCAGAACACAAAGATGAGTCCAGGCTTTTGTGGCAGAAAGTTGAAGCCCCCTAGGAACTATTGGAATCAGAGAAGGTCTGGATTTAGCATGAGGAGCCAGGTTCAAGAGGATCAAGGAAACACTAAGCTCTAGCTCAGAGAGAAATGGAATATATTTAACTTGGAGAAGATAAGACAGCTGGAGAGACATAATAGCTGTCTTAAAATATACAATAGGCTGTCATGGTTTAGAATTTGCCATATGGCATCAAAGGGAAAAACTAGGATAAAAGGTAAAAGGGATTTTTTATGGGTACCTAGTAAAGATTTGGAAACAGCCAATCACCTTTGCTAATATCTTGGAAGACTTAAATTTAGAGGAGAGAAAGTAATTTATTTGGGCACCAAGGAAAAATTCTTAAAGACAACTTCAGTAAAACTCTATATATTTGAATTAGTTGGTAGTGGGGACCAATTAGAGTCTGTGAAAAATCCTGCTTATCTTTTAAAAAGCAGGATTTAATTTCTTTCAAATATGCAAAGTAAGTTGAACCAATTACTCTTTCAAAGTAAATTAATGAGCTTATTTAATGAACAGATAATATGAGCATATAATAATATCATTAGCATTATGAATATATAGTGCTTCTATATGTTCATATATCTTTAGAAAACATATTTATGTGGCATAAAGACTTTAAATACAGTCTCCCAAAGTATCTACCCTTTGTTTGCCTCAGAAATATGCTTCAAAAGCCAAGTTAAATTCTTAGTTTAAATGAACATGAGTTTAGAACTTGTGGCTACCACATTAATGAGGATTTGCTTAAATAGTAAAGGTTACAAATATTAGAAGTGTTTAGTTTACTTTTATCAGTAAAATATCTGCCTCCAGTCCTGTCCTTAGATGGCTAGATAAGAGTTAGTCTATGCACTCAAAATTGCAATCATATGTACATATGTCATGCATATTTCAACAAGATTCAGTTACAACTGACAAAACATTTATAAAGGCAGCCACATTTTAGCCCAGATGGCAACTGGGCTTTTGATGAACAATCAAAATATGTGGCATTATTCATCCCTGACGCTTGGAAAATAAACATAAGCACCACTTATCCCAGGGATGTGTTGAAGAAAATGGTCACATCTTACCAATACATAAATAGAGTTATTTCCACTCAAAGTCAAGAGAATAGTTTGGGGCCAAGGAGACAGCTCAATGGAATAAGCACTTCCTTGGCAAATGTAAGGGCCTGAGTTCAATCCCCCATTCCACAAAAAAAAAAAAAAAAAAAAAGAAAGTTAAGAGAATGGTTATATTTTGATTTACCAACAAGGGTGAACATTTTTCAAGATTCTTCCAGATACATATGTCCTCTAACTGAAAAAGGGTGATCATGTCTCATTTTTCTTTCTCAGGCCCCTTCCAAGTGCCTACTTACTGATAGTGCTTTGAACTATTCCAGAAGATGATACTATTAAGTCTCATTTTCTTTATTTTTTTAATTTCGTTTATTTATTTTATCTTTGGTGGCACCAGGGATCAAACTCAGGATTTTGCACTTAGCAAGCAAACACTTATTCCATGTAGCTATTCTCCCTGGTCGTATTAAGTCTCAGCTTCTGAACTCAAGGTCTCATATTTTTTTTTTGAACTGATCTGTGGGCTGTATCACCAAATTCTTGAGACAGAAAGAGCAGGTGTGGTGGCACAGGCCTGTAATCCCAGGTCTAGGAGGCTGAAAACAGAGGATCACTATGAGTTTGAGCTGTGCAGTGAAACCTGTACTAAATACATAAAAATGATAAATAAACATAAAATTAAAAAAAATCTTGACAAGAGGAAATCTCGAGGAAACTTTTTTTCTGTTGGATGCTTTGATGACTCCGCTTGTGAAAAATCTTAACGAGATAATTAGCTGGTTGATTAATTACAATGCCTTGTATGATTCAAGCCCTCAGCCCTCAATGATTTTCTTTAAAAAAATCAAAAAGAATCTTTCCATAAATAATGACTTCAAGCAGAAAAGCTATAGGATACTATAATGATTTTAGAGATTTTTTTTCCTGGATAGTGAGAAGATCATCAGTCCTAAAATCAAATACTGATTTAATGTTATGCCAATAAGAATTGCAATGAAATTAAATAAATTAATTCTAAGTTACTCTGGAAGAAGAAAATAAAGACAAGTTTGGAAAAAAACAGTGAGTTTCTAAATCCTAGGGAAAAACATCAAAGCTGGCATAATTAAAATGTTGTGATTGGCTTTAAGGATGGATAAATAACAGAAACAAGCACAGATTATAGGAACATACAGTTGTGAGTAGAAATTTTGGCTTACAGTAAAATTACAAATCATGACCTTAAGATGTTTTGCTCCACCTATGATGTAGGGTGAACTGGATATCAATCATAAAAGAAAAATAATTTTAACTTATTCTTCACATTTGGCACAGACAGAAAACTGTAGACATTTAAAAGCCAGCTAAAATTAGAGAGGAAAACACTATATGTAGAATATGAATTAGAAAAACATTAGCATAAGAGGAACTTTCTATGAATAATAATTATCTGGGTTAGAACAGTCACTCAGAAACCATAAAGCAGAAGCTTGCCAAATTGGACAAAGAGGGTTAACAAACAAAAGAAATAATGTTATAAATAATACCTGAAAATCTGCAGAACAAAATACACTGAAAGGAGGAGGTGAATGACATAGAACACAACTCCAAGACAGAGTGGGAAGGATGGAGAATGCTTAATGAAGAAAATTAAAATTAAAATTAAAAAGCACTTATTGTCTTTTGGGAGAAATAGACAAGTTTTGAGGAGATTTGAAAGAATTTCTATGCAGCTGTTGAACGTTAAGAATACAGTTTTTAAAAATCAAAAATTTCAATTCAGCAGTAACTAAGGCTATAGTGTTGGGGATGGGAGAAATGTTGCAATTTAAATCTCTTGTCCTGGGCTCTCTGCCTGTGTACAAATTTAGACCCCAGTGAAAAATCTTTAAAACTTCTTGTACCTTTTCCACTTAAGTACAAATGTTGGGTACTTGGTGCTAGAAATACCTCTGCTACAGAATTGTTGAAGAGAAGGAATGGTGCCAGTGGCAAGCAATCCACATGAGCTTGGCTAGTGTCAGTTTTTTGTTTTGTTTTGTTTTGTTTTTTGATGGAACTGGGGACTGAACTCAGGCACTTGGGCTTGCCAGGCAAGCACTTACTCTACTGAGCGATCTTGCCTGCCCATGCCATTGTTACTTGTACTCTTCCTTTCACCTTATTTAGACTCCAACTTCAAAAAACCTATCGCTATCTGAAGAAATCAGAGATAGTTTGAGTAAAGCACTTCTATGTGGTCTCAGTTATTTTACCTTGAAAATGCAGAAATAATGGATAGTGACATTGACAGGATCACTCAATGAGTTAACATTTTGATGTTTGGAAATTGTGTGACATGTAGTAAATGCCATTTAGGTGTTTGCTAAAATAAAAGCATCAGGTCTAGCTGGCCAAACGCATTTCTGGCAATCCAATCTGTGAATTTTAATACCAAAAGGCATGCTGAGCAAATGTGCTCACTTTCAAAGTGGTCAGAGCAAAGGAATAGTAAAGATTTTTATTTTAAAAAGGTCATTGTAGTTTATTTTTGGTTGGAACCACATACATTTTTGTACCAAGAATTGAACTCAAGACTTTGCACTTGCCAGGCAGACCTACACACTGTCATTTTAAAAGATCCCAATAAAATATTGCAAATAGAGTAAGAGCAAATTAAACTGAATCTAGATAAACACTCTTTCAACATCTACTGCGAGCCTATTCTAAATCCTCTGCATGATAAGCCAACACACAGCCACATTTCTTCATGAGGAGCTGTCAAAGAACTGTTCCTTCTGCTCATTTAGTTAGGAAACCATACTTCGAAAGGTGCAATTTGCAGTGGCTTGGGCAGAAATGCCATGGAAAGTCCACCTTCCTTGACCCTGGTCACTCTTCTACCCTCACAGAATGACCACTTTTAACCCCACAGGAGGATGCCAGTTTATAGGGAATGCTGATTTATAAAAACCTTTGTCCCCAGACATTTTAAAAAGGATTTCTCTTCAGAGAATACTCATTATCTTCCACTGGAGGATGTGTGGGTGATCTTCCTCTGACCATGGTGCTAAAGAGGACAATGACAGACACACAGGAAGGACAGAGGAGGAAGGGATCCTGGGATGTTCAGAAAATGAGATGCACGGGGCTTATTTCAGTGGGGCCACTTCACAAATATGTGTCACTGAATGCTTTAGTACTTAATGAAGGCAATTAAATGTAATTTGAGCACAAATTTCTCCTCTTGTGGTGACACAGCTTCTGCTAACAATTTAGGTTATCAACATAATGTGAAGACTAAATTGGCCCTAACTGATGAAATTGAGGAAATGGGATATTACTAAATGTCAGGTGTCAATAAAAGTCTAAATTGGACAAAGTAGTGGCTCTGAGTCAGCTTACATGTACTTAGAAGGTAAGAAGAAATAGAAATTCAGAAAAATGTTGGCTTTTTCATGGCATCTTCTACCTAGTCTCAGAAGCTCTAGCCAAGACTAAGGCCAAGATATCCCAAAACACAGCAAACATAGTTACACAGAGATTCATTTTCAAACAAGTAGCTCTTCCCTGATGTATGTGTTCCTACTGATGGCCAGTGAGTGAGGAGGCCTTGACACAGTAGATTTGCGAAATTCAACCTTTTTAAAAGACATATTGGGGACTGAAGCCAGGACCTTTATGTGGAATTACATAGTCATCCCTTTTGTATTTCTTCTTGTGAGACAGAATCTTGTTAAATTTCCCATTCTGGTCTAAAGCTTAAAGTCTTTCTGCCTCAGGCTTCCACACTGCTGGGTTTAGTGTGTTGGACCACACCCAGTTTAAAGAATTCAAGATCTTATCAGTCAGCTGAGGGAGAAAAGGCTTGAGTCCTGATGGAGCAGTCTCCAGTATTATAAGTCTTCCCCCTACACCTGGCCTATGCACTCCGGAGCATTAGGTCTGGCTTTAATTGTTTTGAGATGAATGAGATACCTATGGAAAACCATTTCAATGGTCTAGTACCATTTTTAAAAAACATCTTGCCTTTGCCTTCTTCTAGTAGTGCCCAATTATGAACTGGTTATAGCCAATGTATGTGCCATATCTGACTGCCCTCCCTTTCCTTCCCTGGCCTAGGAATTTACCACATGCATGGAAAGATAGAAGAGACCCTTCACATGCACTAACAGCACTTAAAGACTGAAATGAAAATGATCTGTGTATGAGTTTGTTTTTTAGGCTTGCCAGATTTAGCAAATAAAAATACAAGACACCCAATTAAATTTTAATAGAAAGTAAACTATGAATAATTTTAATATATGCATTATCTGGGGCATAATAACACTAAACATGCATCCACTGTTTATCTGAAATTCAAATTTAATAGCAGAGCGTCCACTATTTTATCTAGCCAATAAAATAAAATATCTACTTGCTGAGCCAAAGAGAAGTTATTTGGAGGGAAGCGAATTATATTTTAGGGCTTAGATGATCAAGTATTAAGAGGTGATGCAGGAGTACAGCTCAATACTTGGTTTGCTTGCCTAGCAAGCAGAAGAAACAGGGTTCAATCTCTATCACCACCACCACAAAATAATGTGGCTTAGTGAATTTTTATGACTTGGGATCACAGTTTCCTTTTAGGAACAGAGCTATCAGAAATTAATGGGCTGAACAGCACCCTCAATTTATAGACAAATCATACCAAATAGCATACTGTTGTTCCGGCCCACGGCCAATGCCGTACGGTACACAGGATGGTACATATGTGGCTTTATTTCAAGAATTACTTTTATATGCGAGTAGAGAAAGCTGCACATTACTCTTCATTTTTTATCCAGTTGTAATTCCAAACTACAAGGTAGCACCTCTTTGCTTGGAGCACTAGATTCTATCTTCTCTTTGGTTATGTTACAGCAGCGTGGCCCACAATTCCTCTGGCTTCATTCCAGAAGTGCAGCAGAGCCTAATGGTAAATCACAGAGAATAAATTCTTACTGCAGCAGGGTGGGAGAAAAGACCAGCTTTGAGGAAAATGTAGGTAATGAGTTTGAAGGTTGTCACAATTTTAACTTAACAGATTTTTATATATCTTCTGCTTTTCTGTACTGTAAAAAAATGATGCATTTCTCCATTCCCACAGTGAATTCACATCTACTTTTACAGACTTCAATATCTCCCTAATTGAACATAAACATGAGGGATATGGGAATGCGTGGAACTTGGCAAACATCGGTGAAGTGGCAGACACCTTCTAATGACATTCATTTGAAATGAGGAGCTGCATATTAGATTTCCAAGTGACCAAATCCCAATTTAGTAATAACCGTAAACGTATGCTGTGGAGAGTCAAGAATTTGATGGGCTCAAAAGTAAGCCATCCTTGTTTTAGGAACTATGACAATAGAGCCAATGGTTTCCATGGTGACCATTTGCTCTAATTGTGATACATTAGTAGCAACACGAATTGGATGGCTCAAGTCATTTAGTTAATTAAATACAAACTTGGACTCTGCCAAAAGAATTATAGATGAAATTAGCTTCCATGGGATGCACCTGTAGCATGAATTGCATCAGTCGTCAGCTGGAGAAGCCGGGGAAGACAGGGGCTGAAATACTTCTATATTCCAATCACATTTCTCTTACCTGTATCCTGTTATAGGATTTTATAATTCACTTTCAAAATGCATTCTCAAATGAAAAACAATAGCATCAATCAATGATATGCACACCCCATTTTCTTTTGTGATTTGGACCAGGAAAACATGTGAAATATCACCCAGAGGGACATAGTAAATCACAGCAATTACATAAAATAATGAAAACACAGTGCCTTCCTATACAATGAAAGCCTAAAAATAGGAGTTATAATGGAAAAACTGACACAGGCATAACCAGGGCCACCCCACTAAGTTTTTACATCACCAAAATCATAGTAGAGTCTTTGACTGTGATTAGCAAACATAAAAGGGACTGCATTGGGATCAGCTAGTGTGAACTCTGCATGGCCTGTGGGACACTGAGGAACTGCCACCTGTGGGCCCAGTGTGTGCAGGCACAGAGCTCTCCTGGTACCATTTAAATTTGCTTGCAAATTAGAAAGTGTGAAAATCTCTTCATCAGGGTTTAAAGCAAGTTATCAATGTATTTGTTCTCTCAGAGTATTTGTAGGTCTGGGCACATAAAGTCGTAGGCTCCATTTTTCAGATGAGGGAGCTGCGATAGCCAGATTTTTTTTTTTTCTATATTTTAGAACAGGATGTACAGGGTCTCACTTCACAGATCAGACTCATAGTGATCCTTCTGTTTCCAGCCTCCCAAGCCCTGGGATTATAGACAGGTGCCACCATGCCCAATCTCAACCACCCTCTCAGTGTGTCCCAGAGGATGGGATGGCCTGGCATGGCACACCAGGGATTGAGCCCCAGTCCCTGTGCCTACCTAAGCAGGCACTTTAGTCTGCTGAGCTATTTGGCCAACCCCAGCCACAGGATTTTACATATGGTTTATTCCAGGTCACCTACTGAGGCTCATTCCTATCCCTGTGACCACAAAGCAGAACTTTACACACATCCAAGGATGAATTTGTGTCATTTTTTCAGTCATTTAACAAACATTTAACATCTACTCTGTGGTGACACATGCCAACCTAACTAGGAATCCTCCCTTCATATTGCCCAATCTATGCCAAGGTGCTTTTTCTTTTCAAATGCATAGACTTGGCTTTTTGCCTGTGAACAAATCTGCTCAGTGCCCAAACTCTCTATAAATATCAGCTAAACACTAGCAATGTGAAGACAACAGTGAGTGAAATACAAGTCACTTATCCCCCTCATTTTGGCATTACTGGGGATTCAACTCAAAGTTTTTAAAATGAGCTACCTCCCAGTCCTTTTATAAGTTTTTCTGAGACAGACTCTTGCTAAGTCACTAAATTGCATATTCTGGGTTTGAAATTTGGGTCTTCCTGCCTCCATCCCCCAAAGTGCTAGGATTCCAAGCATTTACCTGTGGCATTTACCACAGGCAGCATGGGCCTTCTCAAAGACCTGTTACAAAATCAGGAAGGGAGCTTTTCTTTATATAGTGGTAAGTGGTAGCAGTCATATGTACCATAGGGAGAGGATATGGTGGTATAGAGCACAGAACAAAGTGTGACTAACCTACTTTAGCAGAGGTAGAGTATAAATAAGACTTACCCAGGGTATAGTAAAAGCCAGAACCTCTAGACAGCAGCAGGTGTTGGTTCAGCAGCACCTGTAGGGCAGTTGTCTTGGCAGCTGATGGACTGGAGCTTGAAACCCTCATGGCAGACTGCAACCTGTGATCTTGTTCATTGCTTCTGTGTTGGTTGTTTCTTATGGAACTCAACCTACACACATATTCCCATCACTCAAGAAGCTGAAGGAAGGTCCAGAAAGGGTGGGAAAGTTGGGGCCAGAAGCTAAGGTGACTATGGACGAGATGGAAGGATGGCAAGTGCTTCACTTCTTGCCTCCAGTCACATTCAGTGATTTCTCTGGCGGGGACCCACTTGATTGGAGCCAACCTAGGAAATGTAGCTCACCCTAAGCCTATTGACTCCTTCCAGATTCACCACATGAGAACCATTGCTACATAGCTCAAGCATGGTGGCTTTCATGACATCACTGACGAACTTAAGGAGACCTAGAGGGACAGGATCACTCTCAGAGGTGATGCTTCTACCAGTCTGGTGCCTTTTCATCGGTGATTTGGGGAAGTGAACTCTGTTTTATGTACCTTTCTTTTTGCTGATACACACAAAAGACGTCAATAAGTTAAAGAACAGACTTAGAATTCCTTCTACAGAGTTTTCATAAAGGTGGGCCAAGCATAAATTGAATCAAAATTCACTTAAGAAGAGTGGTATCAAATTCACATTTTCTGAATGTACATATTGAAGGAATGTAGTTTAACATTGACAGCAGTCGGTCCAGCTTTCTTGTTTGGCCAACTCTGGATTAAACCATCACAAGTTTAGGGCAGGGAGATAGCTCAGCACCATGAGCACCTGCCTGGCAAGTACAAGGTCTTGAGTTTGATCCCTGGTACAGTTAAAAAAAAAATCCATAACTAGTCTAGACAAGGCTCCTAGATCCAGTGTATGCTAGGGAGGAGACAGCAAGCATGGTATGGGACCTCAGGCCTCAAGCCAATAGTGATCTTCTATTTTTTTACAAGAAGAGTATCTTTGTGGTGGCTATCACAAAGTACAGCCTCCAATCCATAGTCCAAGGAAAGTGCTTTCTAATGGATAGGACGTTGTCTAGAGTAAAAAGAAAGGAAAAATCTAATTACCTGGGAAAACAACATAAAAAGTTTTTTATGGTGCACAGTTTTAGGTAAAAGTCTGGTATGGTTAGGGTTCTGGGGAGCACAGCAGGGTGATTTTGTTAGTCTCACACAGTACAGCAGATGATTGTCAGTGGGTCCACTTTATAATATTGGGGTAAGAATTCAGGCACCAGTTACCCAAACCCTTAAAATAGACATAATAATTTCTATGTGGTTAGTTTGTTTTGGTAATTAGAAATAAAATGAATCAAAAAGGTCAAAAGCCTTAGAGATTTCATTCAAACAAAGGTGCTAAGGTAAAAAGATTGTGACTACTATGAAGAAAAGTACAGGAGGGTGGGAGATCATACTAGTGTGCTTGCTCTGGGGATATGAAAGTCTTCTTAGAAAAGCTGCCCTAGCACACAGAACACCAATGGATGTCAGGGGTGAAGGAATGAAAGGAAGATTCTACAAAACAAAGCACCACTATACCACTAACATACTTTAGTGGCTGTCTTATTGTGATGAGGTCAGCTACAAGATGGTGTGTTTGCAATTTTGAGTCAAACGCATACAAGAGTTCCTTCAAAGAAGGATTTACTAAATCAGGCAGAAATAAAAACATCCAAAGTTTATTGTAGAAAATAAGAAGTAATGACAAAATTCTAGTAGAAACTAAAGTTGGTACAGCTATTATTAAAATATTACTAAATTTTATTGCTGAATAAACCACTTATAAAGCATTTGCTTATTTTGTATATGGAAAACTTAAAACCCAGAAGTGGGTTGCTGTGGCTCAACCAAATCCTTAGGATAAAGAAACAGGGATAAGTAAAGATCATTTTCTCTTGGCTCTGAATTCACATGGGCAGATTTATGCATTAGTTTGAAAAACTGTTTTAGCAAAGTACCACACACTGAATGGTACAAAAAATAGAAATTTATTACCTGTCTGATTCTGCTGTGATTTCTAAACAGGCTGGCATCATAGGTTCAGGTTAAAGTAATAATGAGAAATCTAGGTAGAGATGTACCGCCAGCATTTCACACTGGCTGGCACTACCAGTGCCCATGACAGAACATTGGCATCAAGACACTTCACAGAAGCTATAGAACAGGAAATCAGCAAAGACAAGATTTACGATGCCTCATGCTCTTGTACCAAGTATGCACAATGAATGTTCCCATTACCTGCCCCAGCATGGAAGAAGAAGAAGAATAAATGGTGAAAGGAGATCTAAAGATGGAGGGAAGGATGGGGATAGAGAGGGGAAGGAAAATAAAAGAATCCAGATCAGTTAAGCTCGTGTACCTTCTCCCTGAGATGAATATGAACTTCACATGAAGCAAACATGTACCAATGAAATACAACTAAGTAGAGAAAGGGAGTACGAAAGGGCATAGGGTGGAGAGAGAACAAGGAATAGGCTGAGAAAGGACAAAGACAATGTTGTGCTTAGCTGAGAAAGGAGCTGGGTGCTATCAGAGAGCCTGTTCTCAGGCTCAAAGAGGTTGTGAGGGATGTACTCGTGGTCACTGTGCAGGCTGGAGCACAGGAGGTGAAAGCAGCCCCGCCATGGCTGGCTTCTGGGGCAGCCCTCCTGACCCAGAGCTCAGCAGCCCAGGCCTGGACCCGTCCTCCCAGTGCTCTGCTCTGACACTCTGATTCACCAGTTAGTAGCTGGAGGAAGCAGGCCACCTCACTTAGTGAGAGACAGTTCTGGGACATCCCTGGATAAGTAGGTAAGTTGGACTCCAGTACAAAATGTCCGAAAGGCAGTAAACTGGTCCTTAGTCGAGATCATTTTCTCTTGGCACTGAATTCACATGGGCAAGTTTATGCATCAGGTTGAAAAGGCATTTTTAGCAAAGTACCACACACTGAATGTTACAAACAATAGAAATTTATTACCTCAGAGCCTCAAGGCCAGAAAAATGACATCAAAGTGTCAGTGAGGCTGTTTTCTTCTGTCAGCTATAAGAAAAATCATTTCTACATCTCTACCTAGCTTCTGTGGCAGCTGTTAACATTCCTTACAGAGATATCACTCCAGACCCAGCCTTCATTTCCATATAGTGTTCTCTTATATCTACATTGTTTCCTTGAATAAGGACAGTAGGCATATTCTATCACCAGTTCATACTATGGACTTCATCTTAACTAATAACATCTACAATGGGGTCACATTCTCCAGAAATGATGGTTAAGATTTTAACAAAGAATCTAGAAAGGACATAATTCAACCCATGAGAAATATCTAGTGCTTTGTCCTGTCAGAGCCTAATATTAGCCCAAAGCCAAAGCCCATACAAATACCTCTTTAATTTTTTATTTTATCTATTTTTTTCATTTTGAGACAAGGTCTTGATACACAGTTCAAGATGGCCTTGAACTCAGGCTATAGCCCAGGCTGGTATCAAACTGACAACAAACCTCATTCCTCAGCCTCCTAATAGCATGCCACCATGCCCAGGAATTTTCTAGAGATGATAATAATATTACCTTGCTTTGGCCAATTTGAAAGGGCCAAAATCTGAATTCCTTGTGCTGCAGTCCCATGCCCCTACCTCATCTCAGTAGTTTCTAAGGTTAAAGTAAACCTTGGAGCCTTGGTTTCCTTATCTATATGTGGAAATTTACCTTTCTAAGTCATAATATTTTAATTCAAATCTGATGAAATGCAAAGGCAAATTGCAAGAGCATATTTTTTTTTATCTGAGTTATCAAGGCAAAAACAAGAAATAGTCATCTCTGCTTTTCTTCTTATCGATCAACACCTGTTGGAGATCAAGCTTGTGTCTTAGGTGGAAGATTTGTTTCAAAGTTGTTACCTGGATACAAATCAACACTCCTGCTTTTTAAGGATATAGAAAGCAATCATGTACCCTGGTTTCAATGTTCTTGTCAGCTTATCAGTTAGATGTCTTAGGAAATAATGATTGTTGAAAGAAGCATTTCACATTCACAAAGATAATGAGAAATTCGCTTTCATAGGTGCACAAAGGTCAGCATCACAGCCATTCACATGGTATGAAAACCTTATCCCATAATATTCTATACCTTAAACTAGACAGAGTTGAAAACTTATTGCTGGAAAGTATTATGCCTGAATCCTAAAGTGTATGTTCCCTGTTTGTTGGACTGGTAGGAGTGCTTTAACACACTACCAGAGACTGGGTATTTTAAGCAACATAAATTTATTTTCTCATGGCTCTGGGGGGCTGGAGGGACCACAGTGCTTGGTCTGCAGACCGCCAATTTCTCCCACTGCCTTCAAGTGGTTTTCCACTGTGGGCATCCATGTCCCAATCTCTTCTTATAAAGCTGCCAATCATAGTGGATGATGGTGGATCACAAGATAAATTACTTACCTTTCTAAAGACCCATCTACATATGCAGTCACATTCTGGTGACGAACTAGGAGTTAGGACCTCATCAATTTTGGGATACAAAGTTCCTCCTTGCCACTCTGTCTTCTGCTGCCTAAGGTTTGTATCTAAATCTCCCTGTAGACTCTCACACAGTCATAGGTGATGCCTCTCAGAGGTGGCTGGATCTACAGCGTGTGATCCCGGGATCAAGGATGTGTGATCCCTAAATTACTCCACTGCCTGGTTTGGCACAGTTCTGGGCACAGTAATGGGAAGGCTCGCTCTGGTGTGAGCGCTCCTGTTCAAAGAGTGTGCATCCTGGACTGAATGTGAAGGACAGAAGGAGGGCCACTGCCCTCACTGGCTGCTCACTTCCTCTGCCTCTTTCCTTCTGCCTTCCATGCCACGAAGTACATTTTCTCCTCTGTGATGCCTCTCTGCCATGCCACCCTGCCAGGGAGCCAGCCAACTGTGAACAGAAATGTCTACACATTGTAAGCCAGAACAAGTCTTTCCTTCTTTACGCATTGGGGATTTTGTCTCAGCAACAAGAAAAGCATAAGGCACTGAAAATTCATGTCCTTTTTCCTTTTGAATGCAAATCTCTTCATCATTTAACTTTCCAACTCCAAAGTTCAACTCCTATGATTTCTATAAAAATCAAGGGAGGTTTTCCCGGAAATATCAAGATACTTAGGATCATCTTTACTTTCTCTTAAAATAAGAAACAAGCATGCATCAATGATATCATAACTAGTACCTAGTGGATTCCACATATTTTCTTCAGCACCTACTTTGTGGCTGGCATGGTGCCTACTGCAGCAGCACTCCTCAGGTGGTACTTATTCTAGTCTCCAGTGTGTTTAACAACTTGTTCAGTGCCGGGTGTGGTGGCGCAGGCCTGTAATCCCAGCACTCAGGAGGCTGAGGCAGGAGGATTGTTGTGAGTTCGAGACCAGCCTAAGCTACAAAGTGAGCTTGAGGCAGGCCCGAGCTGCATAGTGAGACCCTGCCTAAAAAAAAAAAAAAAAACAAAAAAAAAAAAAACTTGTTCTGCTAATGACTTTTTTTTTATGGTACAGGGGATTGAACTCAGGACCTTGCACTTGCCGGGCAAGTGGTTATATTGAGCTATATCCCTGGCCCAAGCCAATGACTTCTACAAGAACAAGAATTATTCTTTTCTTATCTCTACGCTTCTTTATCTCTATCTCCTTGATGTCTATTACTGGCTGGCACTTAGTACCAATTACAAATTGGTTCTCTCCCATCTTTCAGTCATGTATTGAAATTTCTTGTGCTGCACACCATGGCATATGTCTGTAATCCCAACAGTGAGGGAAGCTGAGGCAGCAGACTTGTAATTTAGAGTCCAGTCTGGGCAATTTAGCAAGAACTTCTCTCCAAAAGGTCTGGATACAGTCTAGTGGTAGACTATCTCTGGATTCACTCTCCGGAACTGCAAAACAAGAGCAACAGAAACACATCACTTGAATATAAATACTTCAGTGTATGATGATAAGGAAAATATTGTACCGGGAGTCCTGGGCCTGTACTACATTGTCAACAACATCACTTGCTTTAGTTTCTTCAACTGTAAACTAATGTGATATAGAACAGAAATCTGAGTCTTTCCAGTTCAATTGTTCTGTCAAAATGAGGTTTGCAGAAAAAAGGAAGTCATTTGACAGTCATTGTGAAGAGTGAGGGGAGGAGCTTTGGGCCAGGGAAAGTTGCAGGATGCTGGTAGTCCTGGTTTGTGTCCAGAACATGGCTTGAACCCAGCTGCTTTGGCGCTATTTGACCCCAAGCCGATTCAGGCCCAGAGCATGCAGAAGCCATTTCAAGCTGTGCAGTGACTACTTAGCTATGCAGCCCACTAATCCCTTGGATGCTCTTTGTCTATTCAACCTATGCCACCATCCTGGTTAGAGAACAGATGAGGATAGCTCCTCCATCTCATCTACCTTATACCTAAACCTTATAGTTACATAGAAATAAGAGGATGCTTCTGGTAAGCTAACAAGTAATGTTATTTATAAAGGCTTTGTTAAGAAAGAAGATAACTGGACTACTAAGGATGAAACTGAATGGGGTTTGGTACAGCTGTTATCATTTCATGTGAGGTTTGAGAGTTGACAAAAACTGTGTAAGAAACTAATGCTTTCAGTGGAATTTCATTATAATGCATAGTACTATATGACTGAAGCAAGGAGTTAGAGGTGTGTCGTAGCTTAGGCTGCTGTAGTGGGTTTCTAACTGGTGGTCAACTTATTATACCCAGTTGAATTAAACTAGCATGGTGGTAGGTGCACAAGGCGCGCCTGAGCATTGCTGCCAGGCAGCAGGATAAAGGACAGAACAGGAGACGCTTCCAAAACACTGTTAGGGGTACTGTTTGAAGAAGGTTTTAGAGCTGTTCAAAGCTGCTGGTTCTCTTGGCCTGTGCTGCTGGATGACCTTGTCTTTCTGGTTTTCCATGAACTTTGGAGTAGCTTTGGTCTTCATCTTAAGCATTGCTTCCTGACCTTGGAGGGGAAAACGGTGCATTGCTCAGCCTCATGGAAGAGCATGGCACAATGGCTTTCCTCATGGGAAATCAGCTTTCCTCAACCCTGGAGGAACTCGGGACATCACTGTTGCTGTGGATGACTGTGGCTGTTTTGGAGGAGCTCTGGTGCTTGCCTTGAGCACGGCTTCCTATCTCCAATGCAGATCCCTCAGCCTGCTAGCACAGATCCTTCATCCCACCGGCATAGACTTCCTAGCTTCCACTGCTGACCTTTGGGCCATGTCAGCACAGATTGTGAAGTGGACCTGTATGAGATTTTGTTGTGGGCTCTAAGCCTCCAGCTGGACTTGTGGGAGGTATTATTGCAGGCTCTCAGTTTAGGTGGACTCATATAGGATATTAGGATCTAGGCCCTCAGCTAGAGTCTTCCATATGTGGTGTGTGGCTAGATTTCCTGCATTTATTGGATGTGATTCCTGGGTGAAGTATGATAAAATAATACTATAAAATGTGGTCTGTAATGCATTGTTTCTCTTGCAAAATCCCGCAAACCATGATAGCTGCTATAACACAATGCCACAGACTGGGTAGTTTAAACAGTAGAGATTTATTCCCTCACAGTTTTTGAGGTTAAGTGTTCAAGATTAAGGGTCTGGTAAGACCTACTTTCTTATTAAGTCTATTTGCCTGAGTTGTAGACAACAACTTCTTGCTGTATCCTCAAATGGCCTTCCTTCCATGTGTGGAGAAAGAGAAAAGGAGTCTCCAAGGTCTCCTCTACTTTTGGACACTAGCTCTGTTCGTTCAGGACCCCACCCTACTGATCTCTTATAATCTGCATCACACCCTCAAGAGCCATCTCTCTAAACACATTTGTACTGGGAGGCAGAGCTTTAGCGAGAGTATTTGGGGGGTAAAGCTCACTTTGTTCCATAGCAAGTTGTTATAGAACTTTATGCACCACATTACGCTAAGCATCATATAGACCAGGTAACCACGGTTTACCATGAAAACTTGGAAACAAGGACCAACCAAATAGCTGGATTAAAGTGCCTACAAGCAGGTGGCAGGGGTAGGGGATTCGATCCGCCTTGGCGGCCCACTGAGACAGCAATTGAGACTGGACGTTGTGGCATGCACTTGTAGGTCCAGCTCTTGGGAGGCTGTAAATAGGCAGATCACTATGAATCCAACCTAGAACTGAGACCCTGAACACCTGGAGACCATTCTCTATAAAAAAAAATTCAAAAAAAGAAAGAAACTTGGAAACAGTGTCTTACAAGTCAGCACAGTTCTGAAAATGTAACCAAGTTTCTTAATTCTGTCTCAGAGAAGAAAAAGTTATTTTATATTCTAATTCTCTCTTTCTCTTTCCATTTCTGTCCCTCTCTCTCAGCCTAGTACATTTTAAAATAGATTTGAAACCCAGGAAATTAGCACCTTCAATTTATTCCCAGAACAGATAGCTAATAAGTAGGGAAAATTAAAAACTTTCAGCCAGCTCACTTTCATGTTTTGTAAAATACACCACTTTGGCTTTAGAGTAGTTTAATTTGACATAATCATTAGACACTCTTCACAGTTAGAAATGAGGTGGTATTTAAAGCAAGTTACATTGTTAGTATAATCTGACACCTAACATTTAGCCTGAGGCACATAGCTATACATACATAAGCCCAACACATTTTTTTTAAATCAAAATTTCAGATGATAATGATGATTTCCAATTTCAAGTTTAACTAAAGGAGAGAATGACTAAGAAAACAAACCCTCTTAGGAGTACAAATTATAGCATGGGGGAAATAAGATTTTTCACTTCTATCAAATTTAGGAGTCTCCCTTAAAATGTCTGATCAAACACAAGGAAGAGTGGCAAAAGAATCATTCCAGATACCTAATAATTTGTACACCTGGCAAACACTACAGATTTCCAAATGCCTCCCATTATTCAATCAGGTGTCAGTGGTGACCTGAGTCTCTGCTTAGCTCACTGCCAGGGGTAATTTCTCCTTTGTCTAACAAGTGACAAGAACTGAGGAGAAAAAAGTTCATTGCTTTTCTCATATGTCTTCTCTACCCCTTCCCTGAAGGCTTCTGGGAAGACCTGGAAAGATTGGTTTACATAGTTCATTCCAAGGTGGTTTCAGCTTTCCTCAGCTTACAGAGAGAGCACTTCCCCTGATAAGTTATACCAATCCGCCTCTTTCTAGGAGGAAAGCATGCCCTTCTCCACAACCTATAACCATGTGACACCTTCCTTCAAATCACAGACAAATGGGCAATCAGGAGAAATCTATGGATGGTAATAACATAGTCAGTACTGCTCAGCTTTTGGAGGCCTTGGATATATGGTACATAGGTTTTAATATCTCTTTTGTTATTGCTAAATGTTTAATCCATATGGTAGGTAAAGAATTCCTTCTTCCAATGATGTGGATTCTCCAGAAGTGACAAATACAATCTCTGTAACCCTCGGATATGACAAAAGGGGTCTACTGTGAAGCTGGCATTTCAATCCCCTTTTCATCTGGGTTCTGTTTGGTGGTGGGCTGCTTGCCAAACATTCTGACCACTGGATCAGAAATCATGTGTCTTTTCAGCTCAGGGAGCCAGGCAGTGAATTGTAAATGGTGCCCCTAGCAACATATTGTATCTTCACATCATCAAGGAACTGCTGGCCAGCCGCTGGCCTCCGTGCTTGCTTTCTGTACCCTGTAGCTCTCAGCAAGGGAGAAATTTTCTCCTTATGAAAACCTCTTTCTTTGTACAAGACAAATATGCTAGAGAGATGTTTGGAGACTCAGGTAGAACTGGATTGGCAATATGGGAACTTGGCAAAGGCCAGCTAATGACGCTTCTGTCAGCAAAGACTGTCATGATGCACTATGACCCATTTTTGTAAGTTTAGCCCTTTAAAATCCTTGAGATGCTAAGGACTTTATCCACTTAAATTTTTTAATATAATTCACTCACTCATTTCATAGTCTTTGCTATACAGAGAATCCGTGTTGATGAGGAAGCCAGGGAGAGAGCAGTGTCTATAAAGTTTTCAGTATGATAGAAAAAGTAGAGCAGACTTTCTCAGTTCATAGAATGTCATTTTGCCCCAGTACTGTAACTTATGGTTGGAGAGAAATGGAAGACAAATACAATGGTGTGCATGGTGTGGTGTTTAGCAGTATTTCTGCCTCTGCATAGGACAGGCCACTAGGAACCCTCCTTTCCTTCCTAACAATCAAAAATATAGGCCAGGTGTGGGGTATGTCTGTGATTCCAGTGCTAAGGAGGCTGAGACAGGAGTGTTGTGAGTTTGAGACCAGCCTGGACTATGTAGTGAGCTCACGGCCAGCCTGAGCTGCAGAAAGAGACCCTGTCTCAAAAAGACCAAAATAATAATAATAATAATAATAATAATAATAATAATAATAACTTTATTTTTTTAAACTAGACTAAAATATAAAGAAATAAACAATTATAAAATGTGTGTATTTTTCTCTCTTATAATAATGGCCACAAAGGACAAAAATGTAACACCGCATAAGAAAAAAGTCCTAGGACTGGCTTCATTTACACTGGGAGGTAGGAAAAGTCCCTTGGGAAAAAGCATTTGAAATAAGATAACTGAAAGCAGGAGTGTTTCAGAGCAAAACCCAGTGCTCAGCCCTTGCAGGAGGACAGAATGCCTCAACTAAGGAAGTAAATCTGGTCTACAAGGGTGCAAAGGGGAGCAAGAGGCAGCCAGGTTGTTTTGTGCAGGGGTTCTGAAAGGAATGTGGGTTTTAAGCATGGCAGGAGGAACTGCAAGCAAGGAAAGGATTTTGTGTGCGACTTGATTTGTGTTTTAAGAAGTACTGTTTTCACCATTGTGGAGAGAACACAGTAGGGGTTATTAGTCATTATTTTTTCAGTCTGTCATGTGAAAGGCAATTTGCATATCTGGCTCACATTCGGTATGTTCAGAGGGTACAAAATAGAGGAACAGAGGATTTAACAAATGCCATAAAGAAGGTGTAAATGAATGGCAGCAGGACCCTATTGTACATACTGTTTCAGTTTGATTTCTACTGCTACAATTAAATGCATGAGGTTGAGTGTGATGTTTTAGCCTCTGGTGAGGCCCTCATGCCTTGTTACACCTTGACAGCTTCAGTGCAGAAATGCATGCTAGAGGGAGAGACTACCAGGTGGAATAGTCTCATAGCAAGAGAGGTGCAGTTGGCCAGATTAGTTTGTATGACAACTTTTCCTCAGGAAACTAACAAAGGTCCTGTGAGAACTTCCTAGTGTCTGCCAGTGCAGCACATCCAGTAACCTGAACACCTTGCACCACAGCCCATTTCTTAAAGGTTGTATTACCTTTCAGCATTGCCTCAACTAGACTAAGCCTGGAGCACATGAAACTTTTAGGAATATATTCAAACCACAGCAAAAAAATAGCATTATTTAAAAGAAAATGCTGGCAATATAAAATCAAAACTGCTAACTAACAAGACTGATATGACTGCTGTTTTGGGGTATTTTCTAGCCTATAAAATGGAGAATAAAACAGTATATTAATGAAGGTTGAGATGATTAAGTATAGTGGTTCTTAGACTCACAAATCTAATTCATTTCATGATTCTGTTCTGCTTTGACCTTATGGGAAAATTTGATTTGAGTCTTGTCTAGTTGGGATTAGGACCAGAATCATGGAAAGAATTACATTTGTGAACTGAAATTCCACTGTAAAGACTTATTGTAATGATAGGCACAAATTTCTTAAATGATAAATATGAGAGCCAGCCAGATAGCTCAACTGACTAAAGCTCCTGCTTAGGCAGATTCCACAGTTGGGGTTTCATCCCTGGGGTGCAGTGCTGGCCCCATCCCGGGGATGAGTTGAAACAGCGATTGAGACTGGCCATGGTGGCCCAAGCCTGTAATGCCAGCACTTGGGAGGCTGAAAACAAGTAGATCATGAGTCTGATCTACAAAGTGAGACCCTTTAGTCCCTGAACCCTGTACCAAATACATAAAAACCAAAGATAAATATGAAGGGTATCTTGTATTTATTTACATATTTGGTCCAGGGTCTCACTATATAAGGTCACCTCATAGTGATCCTCCTGCCTCATCCTCCCCAGCACTGGAATTATAGGTGTGTACTACCACATTTGGTTTTCGTAGCCAGTTTAGCACTCTCAGAATGGCAGGGAGTTCCAAGGATTGAACCTGCGTCCTTCTACTTGCCAGGCAGGTGCTTAGACTGCCAAGCTATCTTCCCAGCCTAATGGATGTAGTTTTAAAATCATTGTTATCAAGAACTTCTTGCCTATAAAAACCATCTTTTAGTTCCTAAATAGTTCTCAAGTCCACCTGATTCCATGACTACCCTCACCTTATTTTTCCAGTTAAACTTTATAGTTAGCCTATTTTAAACATGTTTTAAGAGTCAAGTACATCTTTTAAAAAATATTATAGGACAAGAAAACCCTTTTTGGAGCAACTCTAATTCCTAATATCACACGTAGTATTTGTTGACAGCATATCTTGGGTTTTCCAGAAAGACTTGAAGAAGCAGGGATGCAAAACAGGTTATTTGAATCAATGAAACTGTGGCCCAATCAATAAAGAACCAAAGGTAGAATCAAGCAGTGACTCATCCACAAATAGGGGTCAATGCCTCATATGAGAGAGATAAACACTACGTGTTAAAAGTGCTGAGTGATTAAAATTCAGAAATGGTTGAGGCCAATGCAAGAGTAGAGGGACATACATTCATGCAGCTATCATAGGAGTAAGGGTGGTTTTTATGGTCAAGTACTGCAGATACTTACTGAAAACAGGCAATGTTGCTAGCAACGGCACATACTCAAAAGGCTTTCACCATGTATTAGAAGCTGCTAATGATGTGATTGTTCATTTAATGTCCATAACAATCAGATAAGGCAGGTTTTGTTATTACCCTCACTTTACAGATGAGGAGAGTGAGAACCCAAAGACATTTAGTACTTTAACTTGCATAGCTACCAAGTGATAAAAAATTAGGTAACTTTGTTACAGATTCTAGGGTTAACCTTATACTGCCATAAATCAAGAGAAAAAGAAAATGAAGAAAACAGTCCAAGAGCATGTGTGTGAACAAGGAGATGAACCAGGGGAAGCCAGAGTGACCATTGTACTAATAATGAAGTTCTTCTGCTTCTCCACTAAAACAGGCCCAACTAGTTGCATTTTGTCTGTCATGCACAAAAGCTTACAAAATTTCCCAAAATGTACCTTGATATTCCTTCCCCAAAGATATTTCCATTGCTTTCTTTGTATATACCCCACAATTTACCAGTGAGACCCTTTTAAGCTGACACATTCTTTTTTTTTATTGTTTCTTTTGTTACAACTCATTCTCATCAGTTTAATTACATTCCAGTAAACAGGGCTCTTTCTTAATTACCAATGTCCTAGTCCTTGACCTTGAGGTGTACATATAACAATAGCCATTGCTAACAACTTAAGAAAATATTTCCCAATTTGTTTGATGTGGAATGTTTTCCTTGTGTTCACGAAGATGCTGCTATTAATTTAATATTCAAAAGAGCACTGTAGACCTTGTTTCATCTGAAATAAAATCATAGATGTGGAAATACCAATACTGTGCTTAATTAACACCTAGGATTCTACAGATGTATCTATTTCCTTCTTCCCTTCTCTGCATATGTACAGTTACATCTGGATGACTTGGCTAATAAAATACAGAAGAATGAGTATTGTTTAGCTTAGATTTGTGTAACCAATCTTGCCCTGACCAAAACCACACTGTTTGACAATATTCCTCATCTGTCTACCACCAACTGCTTATTAATCAATAAAACTTTCACGAATAATCGCATTCTTTCTAGATCGATAGGTATACTGTTTCTTAAATAACAAAAACAAAATTGACAATTATTTCTCCTACTGCAGACCAAAAGAATATACTATTACATAAAATGTCAATTTTCAGTCAGGATGAGAATGTTTTAGATTCACTTCTGTACTTTTTATTCAAAAGCAAATTCTACAGATCTTTCAAGATCAGATCTACTTGGGCCAGGTTTTGAATATTATGTCCACAAATATCTCAAACAACATAATTTAATGACACCTGGGGGAAAATGTTCTTAATGGTAGGAGGTATTGATCACAGCTGCACGTGTATCAGCACTACTCAGTAACAGGGCAGTCACGGTGGAAGTGGACATTGTGCTTTTGTAGTGACACTGGTGAGATTAAGGAAGGAGATCTTTCATTTCAGGCAATTTAAATGGCACCTCTGATTAGTAGCTGCCATGTCAGACAGAAACACTACAGATATGTTGCTAAAATAAAAGAAAAACCAGCCAGAAAGTGGCAATTCTCAAAACGCCCACTGCAGTGAATAGACAGACTTCCTAAAATGTGACCTCAGGAGATGAATAGGACTTTGACTAAAGAAGGCATGGGCTTTAGTCAAGCAAAACTTGAGAGATATGAATGTCCACTTTATCAAGAGCTTGGCAGGATGGGGCTGTCAGACCAGCCTACCTCTAATAAAACGACATCTTTAATTAACTTTTTAAACTGACATTGTCACTACTGCTTAAAATGAAATTCATTATTTCCCCCACTAAAAGTTACAGAGTGCCCTGCTGCTTTTGCAAATAGCATCTTAGTAGCTAATTACTTCCGTCTTTATTGGGAGCTGCTCCCGCCAATCTGCAGTCCAGATCCTCTATCTCACACAATCTTGATCGAAGGCAAACTGACCACAAATCGTTACAAGGTAACTCACTCTGTCAAAAAAGTGTATTTGACTTATTAACCACCTTGAAAGTATGCTACATTATCAAACAAGCAAATTTCAGAACAATCTCTTTCGAGGTGATTTATGACAAATTCTAATTGTAGGCTAAGAATTGTGATACATGCTTAACTTCTGGCTGAATAACTTCCACTTGACTAAATCCTGTTAATCCAATGTCTTTTTTGCATCATTTTCACCCCACTTGACAGGACTCACCCTTTCCCTCCATCATGGGAAATTAATAATATGCAGAGGTTCCTGTTTTTGCCTTTCTTCTTCACTGGACTTCAGCTAAATAAAGATAAGAATTCTTCTCAGTATTTTGTTTCCCTGCCCGTTTAGTAATACCTGGACACACACTGTAAATGTTTAAAGAATTAGTACATGTTTGTTCCAAAAGTTATGAGAACGACTGGTTGAAAATATGACAGATAAATTCTACAGGTTACATGATCAGTAGGATTCTGACTGTCTACAATAGGATAAGAACTATAAAAATAAACTACAAAAATAATTATAACTCTTTAAGAGTTTTATGCCTAAAAATATGCAGTATACCCTTGAAATTAAACATAAATGTGCATATACTTCAAAGAATCTTCTAATTATAGATACCCTTTTTATTCTATGTATGTATGTATGTATTTGTTGAATGCATTTGGTACAGGGTCTGCAGAGTCTACAGGGTCTCACTACATAGATCAGACTTGTAGTGATTCTCCTGTTTTCAGCCTCCCAAGTGTGGGATTACAGGCATGAGCCGCCACACCCAGTCTCAATCGCTGCCTCAGTGCACCCCTGGGGCAGTCCAGCATGGCATGGTAGGGATCGAACTCTGGCTGCTGTGCTCTGCCTGACCAGGAGTATTAGTCTGCTGAGCTATCTGACTGGCCTCAGATACCCTTTTAGTATAATGTTTGCCCATAAATCTAATATGTGTAGGTGTTGAGAGAACCCAGAATTATTCATGCTGCTGAACATGAGGCAACCAGTGTAGCTCCTGCACTAACTGACCATGCCCAATCTCTCAGAGCCTGAGGCTGAACACATGCAGTGGCACAAAGATTAGCCTCACCTCATGCTGCAGACCTATCCAGGTTACTGCAAATCAGGAAGCAAGTGATCATTCTAACTCCTCCAACAAATGATATCCATAAAATTCGGTAATTCTCTGAAGAAAGTAAGTGTAGTGATCCTTCCCTTCAGTTATAGTAATATACTTTGACTTAGTGGTCCAGGCACAGCAGTATTCCAAACAATCTGAGGCACCTCAAACTCAGCCCAGTTATTTCAAATGGCATTAAAAAGTGGTTAAGAAAATAAATGAATGGAGTGATGAAGCAATCAGGAAGAAGAGTATTTACAGACATACCACTGCCAAACAAGAAGACACAGACTCCTAAAAGAATTAGGGTAGGAGATGACTTGACTGGAATGCTTCCATGCGAAATAATTAATCACATTAAGTCAACATTTTAATCAAGAACACGTGGTTTTCTTTTGTTGAGTAACCTTCCCTGAGATCAGCAATTCTGAGGTGTTATGTACCATCTTTAATTAAGAAACCAGTCAGACATAAAGGCTCTATGATGTTCCAAGAGAAACTAATGGAAAAAATATAATTTGGTTCATAGAAATTCTTTCCAACAGGGCTTTTGAGGAGTCTATCAGCTGTTGGCCTAAGAGGAGGCATTTCTGTTTGAAGTATGTTTTCAAATTATCTGACACAAACACTCCTAACTGGGGACAATCTTCGGTGAGACCACTTGCTATTTGTCATGTCTGCTCAACCTGAACCATAGGCCTCCCTCTCAGTGCAACATGTGAACCTGATGCAGAAGTGACAACAGTGATGAGGGTGACATCAGCTGGGCAGTTCAAAAGCATAGGCCGACAGGCTGTGCTTCCTAGGAGCTCTCTCCTGGGATCTCCCACTGGCCACAGCATTCCATGGTCAGAGGTGACAGTCACAGAAGCTGGTCTGATAATCCTAACATGAACCTCGCCAGACTCAAGGGCTGTGTTGGGCCACCATGGAGACCCCCATGTGCACACCTACAGTGCATCCCCTTGAACAAGGCTTGATACCTTCTCTCTGGCATATCCAACAGAATTCAGCACATGGATAAGATTAAAGAGAAAGAAGGGCCAGGGAGGTGGCTCAGTAGAATAAAGGCTTGCCTGGCAAGTGCATGGGCCTGAGTTCAATCACAGGTTCAGCCAAAAATCCTGAAAGTGAAAAACTATTAATTTTGGCCTGGGAAGATGGCTCAGAAGAATAAGCACTTTCCTGGCAAGTACAAGGGCCTGATTTCAATCCCTGGTTCTGCCAAAAAATAAATAAACAAAATATAAAAATAAAGAGAAAGAAAATCCCCCTAAAAATAGTCCATAATGAATTCCACAATTATCTTCTTCTTTCCCATTTATTCCCACACTCTATTACTTTAACAGGTCCACACTATCTTAGGGAAGGGTGAGGGCAAGTTCAGGTATCACAAATTAATCTTTGCAAAGATTAATCTGCCTGTGGAATGTCTTGGGAGCATGTTTAAAGTACAAAGAGACAGAGGCTCAATAACATACAAGGACTGCTCCATTCTGAAATGTTTGGTGATTTAGAGTTCATAATGCATTTTGACACCAATTAATTTAGTTGATACACAAAACAAACCTCTGAGGTAAACATCATTTTTGTTTATAAGCAGAAGCTAAACTCACATTGTAAAAATATTGCCCAAGTTCCAACTTGAAGATAACAGAGGTGGGATATCCACTCTGTTCTCCAAATTCCTATGGGCACACACAAGCCAATACAATACAATGATACAGCCTAGCTAGATCATTCTTTTTTTTTGGCGGGGGGGGGGGAATTAGGCCTAGCATTTATGTGTCTCAATTTTTTGGGTTGTCATGCCATTGTCTCTGAGGTTGGGCAGTTTTTGTAAGCAATGTGGAAGACCATTTCAGTGTGTGCTGTTTGGGATTTATATTGCTTGGAAAAGTTTAAAGTCATCCTAATATCAAGAGGGAACATAGCAAAAAGGAGGCTCTGTGGAAACAAAACTGTAACCCTCATTTTCTTTCTTTGTTAGTTTTGTCCAATAGCCACTCAAAGATCGGAAGTCCACAAAAATCAAATAGGAGAGAGAGCTCCTGATTTGGCAGAATCTCCCAAAGCTTCTGGTCTAAGCTTCTCAGATTCACCAACTGTAGGCAATGTGTCCAAAATGTGCTTAGTATCTTTCCTTGGATTTTCCCTAATTTATAATGTCTAACACCCTCTCATACAAGCCTATTTTCTTCTCCATGTCTCTAATTTGCTGATCTCACTTGCTGACCATCCTAAAACTTTTGACCTCTTGGTCTCCTTTAAATCTTTCATCCAGGCAACTGAAACACAATCTCTACATAGTGTTCATTAAATGTTTCTTCTCCATATTCTGTAGCACTCATTTGCTAGATCTGCACCAACTTTACCTGTTTAGAAGTCATAGCAGCTTCTTAGCTAGTTTTTGTCAATCCCTTCTCCCCATGTGCCCATCTGTAGGATAAAAGTAAGCAAATAGTTAGTGCTGTTCTGTAGCCTGATTCATGGCATCCAAGCCTAGCCATGCTTACATCCCTCTCTTGCCCATAGATATGGAAAGGGTTCTATTTGCCTGACAATTTCAGACTTCATGTTGCCCTTCAATCCATCTCATTAATATTATGAATGTACAGCTGCCCTCAAAGTATAAGCCTCACTGACTTATGGCCCTCCAACACATATCCTCTATAGTTCCTGCTTCCCTTATAAGTTCCTTCCAGTAAACACTCTGCACCCCTCAGATCTCATTTCAGTATCATCATCCTTACTTAAAAGTTTATCTAACATCAAGATTCCACTAAAGGACTATAATCCTTTTAAATTGATGGCAATAATGAAACAGCTGTCATTATACAAACTGAACCTGTTATCTCACAAAGATAAATAATAAATATGTGGACAGAAAGGAGGTTAAAAAGTAAGGGATATTGGCAATATAAGATGAAAGACAGATCCCAGTAGCCAGAAAGGTCCCAGGAAGTAGTGTGCCATGTGGCTGGTCAGCGCAGAACTCTTTATAGATGAGCACAAGAGTTACTTATTTAGTGATCACTTACCACACGTGGCTGGCTGATTTTAAAATGATAAATGATAACTCAGCCTCTTGGAATGAGTTACACAACAGGTAGAGTTTTAAGGAAACTGAGATTTTAAAGAAAAACATATATATATATATATCATAAGGTGATGAAAAGCACAAGTCTTTTTGTATGAGGGACACACTTTAACAACTATACAACTCTATATACTTATGTTACCATCATTCACATTAACACAGATTTTGTTCACCCAGAAAGTTTCTTCTGTTCTTTTCCCATCATACCCATCTCCAGATAGTGATTACTCTTATTTGATCATTACAAATTACTTCTGCCTCATTAGGGATTACCTCTGAATCCCTACCATTTATACTTCATATAAATGAATCTCAAATGATGCACTATTTTGTGTTTGGATTCTTTTATTTTATCCTTAAAAATAGTTTAGTTGTGGCACTAGGCATATATAGTTATGAAATCCTGAAGTCCTTTGTTGCTGTGTCTTATAAGAAATTGCTATGCATTCAATTCCCAGTGCAGAAAGAAAGAAGAAAGAAAAATAAACTGTTGCCTCTTTTCATCTCATTTTGTTCCTACCTCTCCTAACAAATGTTCTCCTATAGGCAAAGTTTGCAACAACTTTGTCTTCCTGACACTTACAGCACCCCATGCAAGGTGATGAAAAGTTGACTATTTGTTCCTCAAAATGTGGTCTCTAGATTAGTTGATTAGAACTTCTTAGAGTATTCTTGGAAGATAGATACATATGTGATGTCAGTTCACATTTATTGGATTAAAGTGAGAAGGTGATGAATTTTGTTCCTCAGTTAACAGGGGATGTTAGCTGGCACAATCAAATGGAGGCAACACAGCATCTTAGTGTGAACTACATTCTATTTGGACAAGTGTGTGGTAGACCTGAGGGTTTTGGGGGGATGATGCATGGAGGAAGGCTGGGCTGCACCTACAGTACCATCATGTTCTGTGGAAATTTACAGCAAAGGCTCAGAGCCTCAAGTAGTAAGATTTTGCACTTTGATACAACCATGTGCCTGGTACAACTTCCCATGCCCTGAATTGTATGGAATTTGTTCCATTAATCCCAAACTAAAAGGTTAAAAATTCTACTTGTTTTTGAAAAATAATGGCCTGTGATGAAAGTTGAAAAATTCAAAGCCCAAATGCCAATCAGACATATATTTAGGAGGAAAATAAATTCCATTTGCCCTTTGAATTTGCATATAAAGTGAACATAAAGAGAATCTAAGTGATGTGCAGCAACACCCAGATCTTGGTACTTTCAACTTACAAAATCTTAGTGGCAATCGGCTTGAAAACCTGGGAAATTATGAAAATGCTACACAGCTTTCTGTACTCATATTATCTGTTTTATAGAGAAAGTGCAAAGTGCTTTTTCTCGGAGCTGCAGTCAGGACTGTATAATGCAATGTCAAGACCTTTCAGCTTCTACTATGCCATGACAATGACTACTAGGAGACATGTCTGCTTTGACAGCTCCTTTGTCCATTCATGAGCCACTCAGTAGAGGAATTGTAATTAGAGAGCAACTATTTAAGAGTAAGGATTTAAGCCTTTTGGAATAACAAGAGAGGAAGATTCCACTGCACCTCTCTGGTGATTATTTTCAAGATTGTTTTTGAGTGGAATTAAAATTGATAAATTACTCAGATAATCATTAACCAATTTAGTCTGTGGAACACTATTTCTAATAGCAACTACAAATAAAATAATAAACTCAATTTTTTCCTGCTTTTTGCAGTTCTGAAGTTTCCAGAACTTTCTAGAACGTGTGATTTCCATGGTGTTACTTTCTGACCCTTTGAATTACAAGAATAAGTCTTCTGGAATTTTTCTGTAAAAGCAATTACCTGCTGGAACTAAAAGATAGAAAAGTAATATAGAAAGAAAAATTATTGAGAATAATATTTGAAATTTCCAAATATATTCTGTGTTATGCCCAAATTTATTTGATATAACAACTAATGAGAGAAACTGGTAAAACAAAAAGGAAAAAAAATAAAAATGAGATGATTAGAAGAATTTATGGCTGAATATCATCTGATTATTTTAGGAGGGATCTTTTAGGGCAGTGATTTTTCAGTCCTGGCTACACAACAGCCAGGGGAAACTACATTGCTTGGAGAAATTTTGAAAATCTTGATTTCTGTGTAGGACACCAAAGATAACTGTGTGAGGGGAGGAAGGGTAAAATCTAAGCATTGGTGGTTTTGAAAGTGTCCTAGACAATTCCCAAACAATATGGGGAATCACTGAATCAGTGCTTTTAACATAAAGCAAAGAAAGAAATAATGAAATAGTGCTCAAAGATTTTATAATATACAAACAGGGCAAAACAAAAAATTCTTAATAGCTCATATAAAATACAAGGTATTAATGTCCTTAATACATAAATAATTCTTGTAAAACTATCAAGAGTTTTACATATATATATAATATATAATATATTATATATATATATATATTTTACATATATAATATATAATATGTATATTATATATATTATATATATATAATATATGTCATCACATAGGAAATGTCAGCACATACAAAGTATAATTTAAAAAAGAAAGAGAAAAAAATAATATATATATATATTCTCTAATCACATCACTTTGAAATCAAGAAGAGAGAAAAATCTTAATACTCATGAACATTTACTGGAATGTTTGAACTGACAATATTTTCAGCATCTATTTTCTATTTCCTGATCTTTCTGTATCTTAAGGTCCCTATAACATTAATCTACGAATCAAAACAACTCTATCTAGAGAACTGTTAAAAAGGAACCTAAGTCAAGCCGGGCTTCACAGCCTTGAAGAGAATATTGCAGGGATCTTAAAAAATTTAAAAATGAATGTAGATTTCAGCCTAAGAATCTACCTTCCAAGAATACTGTAGGAAGTTCTAATTCAACTAATCCAGGGACCATGTTTTAAGGAAGAAATAGTCAACTTTTCAAAAATTTAGAAAATACCAGAGTTTTTTGTTTACCTGTGTTTCTCTAAAGCAGGCAGAGATATAAGACTTAAGTATATTCAGCAGAGAACACTTTTAATCAAGGACACATATTTCACCTATTTTCAATCTCCTGCAAATAAGTGACACATCCAGGGATAAAATTTGATGTTTGAGTACTTGCCTACTTTCAGAATACATTGTCTAGAAAATGAACTTTGAGTTTCATCTAAAAAATATTACCTAAGAAAGCGGGCCAAGGGCCTTGTTATATGTGGATTCCATGCAGATGCTGAATGAGATGCTGCTGAAAGACTGGGATGAGTTAAGTCAAGAGGTCCAGCTCCCTGGATTCCTTGTTAGAGAGCCTGACTGTACAGCGGCTTCTTAACTGCCACTTCCTAACTTCATAACCAAAACTAATGCACATTACAAAAGCAGCATCTACATTTGATGCTTTCCAAATGCCTTTCAAAACATTTGGAGCTTCTCAAAAATTTTACAATGCCCAAGCGACCTGAAGAATGTAAATAGTGTCAGGTCTTTTTAGAGTTGATGAATAAACCTAAAGGCCCAAAGTTACTTTCTCCTGGGTCAGAGACGATGGAAATCTGTCAGTGACCATATTGTTGATGATTCAGTGGAACTTACAGGTCACCAGATTTCTCAGGATGGTGTTGCTTGCATTTGATCACCCACTAGAGGTTTTGCTTGTTGGTTGGTTGGGATTTTTGGTTTTGTTTTAGTTTCCTGTGCTTCTTTGATCAAGAATTTCAGAAGTCACTGATTTCACACACTGGACTCAAATTGTGACCCTCCTGTCCCAATGTTTCATGTGCTGGGATTGCAGGTAGGCCCCACCATGTCCAGCTTCACACAAGGGTCTTAGACACTTAGCACACTGGCTGATTGTTCAAACTGCAGAGTTCTACGCACTGTGACTGGAATTCAAGGATCCAAATCAGTTCATTCTGATTGAGGGCCACTGTCAGGGAAACAAAAGAGGTAAACTTAATTCTAGAACTTGGGCTGCAAGTTCTACTTGTATCATTTACTGGTTGCTTGTTTGAACACTTTTTCTTGTTTTTTTTTTTTTTTCTCAAAGAACTGGCTTCAAACTGTACTCAGGGAGCATGTGAAGAAAATAGGAAAAGATACGTGATAGGAAATAGGGGAACCCTGCTAATCTTCAACACTTACATGCAGATTTAAAAGTGTCATACATGCCCATTCTTTAAAATGAGCAGTTGGTCTTTAAAACTTTATTTATTTATGTGTATTTATTACAGGGTCTATAAAGTCTCACTATACAGATCTAACTGATTTCAGTTAATTTCAGCCTCCCAAGCTTTGGAATTACAGGCATGCAACACCAAGCCCAGTCTCAATTACCCTTTCAGTGCACCCCAGAAGCAGGGCCAGCATAGCACACTGGGAATGGAACTCTGTTGCCTGTGCCTGCCTAAACAGGTGCTTTAGTCCTCTGAGCTCTCTGTTCAAGCCTGAGACTTTAAAAAGAAGTTAGAAATTAGAATTTTATATGAAAACTTGGGACTTTTAAGTAGTAGCAATGTCTGCACAATTTTTTTAATTGTTTTTATTTTTTAGAAAACATGATGCCTGTCTTTTGGAGGTCAGAAGCTTCCATTGCTGTCAGGTTACAAACTCTAGCTTAAAGTCTTACAGGTTTCCCCCTCTTCCTTTTAAACTGTCAAGCAAGGGTAATCATATGCAGGATTTTGTGGCAAGGGTCAGAGATAATGTAAGTGAAAAGCACTTTATAAATCGTAATGCAACAAAGTAAGAGGTTATTAATACTATTATCATCATAATCATTGTGCTACAGTGCTCAAGCATTTTACATGTTGAGAAAGAAGAATAATTTCTTTCAAAGGCCCATTTGCCCACAGACAACAGAGGCAATATGTCCATGTCTTTTTCATCTGAGTGGATAGCTAGCTAAGGATCTGGGTTCCTCCATGGCCCAGTGATTCTAAAGTTGAGTTGAAAAAATGTCAAGATTGTGCCAGAGAAACCTCATGTCCAAAATCTAAAATATGTGTAAAGGTCAGAATACTAACATAATGCAAAGAAAAAAGAAAAAATGAATGGAGGTGAAGCTAGAGATATGCATGAACTTTTTTATGACTACTGAAGTTCTGATAATGTAATTTGCAAACAATTTTAATTGCACAGAACCAGTCCTTCAAATACCCACACACTGCCGTTTGATATATTTTATGTCAAAGTGTAGCATGGCTTTTTCTTTATTGCTTCTGTCAAGTTACCTAAATAATTCAACCTTTCCATACAAGTTTCTAGCATATTAAAAGGTACAGAAACTGAAGAAAAAAGTTTTTTATTCCTCAATCTTTATTATTCTCCATGCCAAAAACTGTAATGTCTTACTTCACGTTGTAATTTGAAAGGGTAGTCAAGCACAGGATTACCAGCAGGAGAGAATAAGAATGTGGACTATTATCATGATACTTTTCAATGGAAAGCTTTGTAGTTTTAGTGATCTGGATTTGTACAGCTAGGTTTTTTAAGTTTTTTTTTTTTTTTATTTGTATTGCTTTTTTTAAATTTTAATTTGAAGAGTGAAAACAGAAGCAAAAATTACAGAAAAAGGGTAGCATACAACAGTACATATATATGGTACAGATTTTCAAAACACTGATAGCTAATTAACAATGGTTGCTATGTTATGTATTCTTTTCATTTTAATTAGAAAAAATAAAATAACGATGAAACAGTTTCAAGACAGGTTAGTATGACAACTATAATAATTGATGCAATGCATATTATTGTCTTCCTAGTCTTTATTCAAAGTACAAGATGGAAACATGATATCTTGTCTAAACAATATTAGTACAAACTTTCCCACTCAATGAATAAAGAGAAAGCAGATTGTACAGCTAGGTTTTTAGATCCATGTTATTTGGAAAACTGCTCCCAAGATTTGAGTCACCATTAGCCTGTATAATTTGTTTGGTTCACAAAGTGAAATGCTTCATTTTCTAAAATGAACTAGCAGGGACCAGGGAGATAGCTCAGTAGAATAAGCACTTGCTTGGCAAGTGCAGGGTCCTGAGCTCAATCCCCGGTACCACAAAATAAATAAATAAATAAATAAATAAATAAATAAATAAATAAAATGAATTAGCAAGAATCAAGATCTACATACCTAACCCCTTTGTCCCTGAATCTCTTTTCCTATTTCACCCCAAGTGGATCTTATCCTGCTTCAAATAAATACATAAATAAATAAATATCCCACTGACTTCTTCCCTATACTACACAAACCTTCATAAACTTAGAAACATAGATCAAAGACCATGGAAAGTAGATTCCAAAGAAATTAAATCCACCATGGCCAACCTTTAGAAAAAAAATGAAATGGAAATTAAAAGCCTGCATTCTTTATTTTCCTAGACCCATGAAACCCAATTGGTAAGGCAGTCTCTACAAATGAGTGAAATCATCAGATTTGAAATCTTAACTTAGTTCCCAGAGTGTGGTGTCAGGGGAATCAGCTTGGTTCTGCATGCTGCTGGGAAGGAGAATTGAGAACGGACCCTTGTGGACCTGTTTATGACTGAATGATCAGCCTTTGCATTTAGCCTCTGCAGGTGGCAATCTTCTTCAATCTGACCCCAATTTTCCTTTTGGTGTCCAAAGCCTTCTGCTACTTAGGAGGATGTTGAGACAGAATTTAACACATCCAGGCCCTGCATAAATAAGCTCTTTTACTTTGTCATTGCTTGGGCAGCATCTGGTTGATTGTTTCAAATGTGATCTTTTTTGCTAATCCCTAATAAACATGTGCAAAGATCTATTATCACATTACTTCCTTTTCAACTTAAATCTAATAAATAACTCTCCAACCTAAGGCAAAGAAAAAGTTCTTATCTCAGTACCATGTCTTATACACTACTTCTGTCACACTAGACATTTTTACCTTTCTTCAGATGTGTTTGCTGGGTGGACTATGATTGATTTTCAAGCTATCCTGGTGCAGTTCATCCTGTCAGGTCTAATATCCAGCTTCTCAGTGGGACTAGTTTATGTCACACAGTACATGGGAGTTTAAAGACGTGTGTGGTATTTTTGTCCACAGCCTTTGCCACGTTTTCCATGCCCAACAAAGGCAGCAGCATTTCACTCTGTGCTTCCTGATGAGTTTGACAGGGAGGAAGAATGTGTGTATCTGTGCACACTGCTCAGAAAGCGAGGGGTCAGGCATCTTTGATTGCAGTGAATGACTCTGGGCTCGAAACACTTTTCTGATCAAAAGAGGCCATTTTCTCATTTAAAGAAGCAACTCCCAGATGACTGTTGTGTACAGAAAGCTAGAATTTTCTCCAGGAGTCATAGGAAGTCTGAATTAGGGGGCCATTTTCAAGCAAGATGCAAGAAAAGTTCTTAAGCCAGAATGTTCCCCATGGCAGTCTTCTTCCACCCCAATGGTCCTCGTACACCTATAGTTAGTGCTTAATGAGAGATAATGATGATTGCATAGAAAGAAGGAAGAAAAGAACCCAAGCAAATATGATTACATGAATGTGGACATCCATTCTGCAAGAATCAGCCTTAAAACCCTCTTCCTCTTTTCCTCTCATTTCCATTCCTAAGGGTTAGATCCTAATCATAGTCTTTCACATGGCCAGCTTTAAAGTGGTCTTTCCACTGAGTGGTCTGCTCACAAAACGCATAGTGCATTTGAATTCTTCTTTCCTCAAATCCTTTTCACTTTAGTTAACCTTAATAATTGATAAAACATATATTCCTGAAACTTCTCCTCCTACTAACTCAACCAGAAAAGAGACAGAGTGGAGCAAGGGAGAAATGTCTTTGCAAACAGCAAGAAAGGGATGAACCCAAAATACCTAAGCATTCAGAGATTGAGCCAATTTTCATTATAAATATAATGTGGATTGTTTTATATTTATTCTACAAATACAGTGCTTCAAATAAAGGGATCTATTTGGCCTCACAGACACTACAACATTCAGATATCATACTAGAAAGATTTATTTGTGCGGTGGAGGTCACCAGAACTGTGTGACATCTTTTTCTCTCCTTTTTGATTTTGGAGAAACTCAAAGAAAAAAAAATGAGGAAAATGTTTAACATTGTTTGACTTAGCTACAAATGCAAGTCATTAAACTGTAGCCATGCATAGCTTTGTTTCCAATGTCGATGATAGAGAAAAATAGCATTTTGGTGGGGTATGGGAAGAAAAAGGGAGGGATTATTGGTAGAAAACTTTAGAGATCTGGGTCACAAGGCCTATCAAGTGATTAGTTTCTCCTAGACAGAGATGTCTAATTTGTGGACAGATTAAAAGGTGCTCTGATTGAGCTAAGCTAAGGTTGAAACAAAGCATGCAAGCTTCTAAGATGATATCCTTAGTAAGACTTCAAAAAATGATTTTTTTGAATCGTTTTTATGCCAAATTGCTCAACAGACTAAACCACCTACTTACTCAGGCGCTGGGACCAGGGTTTGATCCTCAGCATGCTGTTCCAGCCCTTCCACCCAGGGCACACTGAGACGGTGAATGACACTAGGAGTAGTGGTACCCGCCTGTAATCCCAGAGTTTGAGAGGCTAAAAACAGGAGGAACACTGAGACTCATGTGTGTAGTAAGACCCTGTAGACCCTGCACTAAATACATTAACTTAAAAAAAATTCCAGAGACTGAGAAGCTAGAGTTTGTGACATTCCCTGGGACAAGTGAATTCAGTCAAAACAGATATACTATCATTCTGTAACTCAGCTGGGGGGGGGGTGCTCTTGTGACTTTGACTAATGCCATAAACCAAAGAGTACTTTTCCCCTCCCCTGTAGCACTGTGTGTCCGACATTGTCATCTTTACTATCATCTTCATTTCTTAAGGAAACCAAGAACCTAGAAAGAAATGAAGTTTCCTTCAAATAATTATGTTCCTCATCAGGTGAGGGTGGTAAAATAAACTTTTTTGAAAAAGTTTTCATAAAAGCCTAATTTTCTGGCCTTTTTCGTTGTTGGTGCGTTTTTATTCACAAGCAGGGGTTATGAATGAAATGGGCATTATGTCCCCTGTTTTGCCTAAATGAGTTGATAAGTTTTACGCTGTCACTTTGTTTTTCAGATTCAATTTGTCTTTGGGGAAGATTACTGATATTTAGGTTAAAGAAAAGAAGTTCTCTGAATCCAATCATTTACCATCCTCTTCCCCTGAGCAATACCTAGTCATAGGAAATGGCCTGTATAATTTTCTACCCAAATTAATTTCTACTACTTGTAAAAATAAGGCAGGGGAGGTAGACAAGGGATGTTCCCTGAACAAGGAGAGATTTCCAAGCTAATATAAATTCTATAATAATTGCTAATTTCACAGTGGTGATGATAATAGATTGTTATTTTTAAATAATTACAGCACATCATTATCTAGTCTTCAAATGGAAAATTTGAGGACTTAATTATAGAGTGAGTTATTTGTTTTTATGTTCTCTCCTCCATTATTTGGATTTGAATACTTACATCTGAATAGTCAGCTTATTCAGGAAGGGAAGAAGTCTTCTCTTATTCTACATGAGGGTAATTTAAAAAATGACTTAATGATACATGGAGGCACAGGATACTAAGTGACATTGGTGCTTCTTGACACGTTGTGATGTGAGCGCACGAAGCCAGGAGAAAAGCCATTCCCATGTGCAAATTCTGGCTCTACTGGTTCTCAGATTTATGACCTTGCATAAGAACATGCCTTCTTTGAGCCTCCTGTTCACACCGAGACCTGGTGCTGATGGTCCCTATCTGCTACATGGTGCAGCAACAAAGTGAGAGGCTGTGAGCAAGGCACCAGACACAGAGATTGCCCCAGTCATGCTAACCAAATGGAAATTTTTTATTAATATTCTGCTAGAAAGAATATATCTGCTTTCACCTTGAAGAAGGAAACTTCTGCTATGTGTAGAGACTCTGGTACTAATTTAGTTTCAGATCTGTAAAATTATTAATTACAGTGGCAGTGTCTGTGAAGTGTAGCATTCATTTCTGTCTACAGAGGGCAAGCAGAGGGCATAGTCTAGGAACATCCTGAGGAAATTCAAAGTCCATAATGATAATATCCTCAAAAAAATTTTGGCAATGTCAGAGGGTCCTTAAAACTTTATAGCAAGGCTGTACATGAAAATTCATGACATCTATCAATTGATCCCACCCCAACTATGCTATAATGCCTATTGCTTGAAGGAAAATGGAGTCCTGGAGGTCAACTTTTTCAGTCAACACATGAAGCTAAAATAGCACAGGATGTTTGTATGGCTCCAGTCATGGGTACTGGTGAGTGGTTGAATTCCAGGTCCAGAATCCAGAATCACAGAAAGAGGTTTATTTCTTTTTTTCTTAAGTTTAGTTCCAACAATTAAAGCAATAGTGTAAAACAGGTGAGTTTGAAACAAAAATTTTCCTAACAAAAATAGTGCTGCTTGTACTTCCAACCCATCACACGAGCTTCACACTTCACTATTAATTTGGTGTGGCGTGTCTATGCACTGTCAATTTATTTTTCCTCCAGCACCAGCCTCTCTGCTATTGCAGAGATATGAGAATAAGATGATTATTTATAGACTTAATGCCTATTTTTCAGGACCAGAGAGTGAATTTCTAGAACTCTGGTGAACTGGCAAAACTCCTGCTCTGTAATTGAGGAGGTGGGTGGTAGAGTGAGCAGGACAAGGAGAATTATTTACATATAACTCATTAGAGTATCTCAGGGAAGAATCTCACCTCTGGCTCTTCGAGAATTGCTGATTGGCTCCAAGCAGGGAATCTCAACTCATTTCTAATGTATGGTCTAAGAAGAGCTTGCCTCCATGTTTCTGAAATTACAAATAGTTGAGATAACAGAGTTCCACATTCTTTTCAGAAGAAATAGCAATCAGAAACAGGAAGATGCTGAAAAGGGATATAGAACCTGGGAAGCTGAATTTGTTGTAGTCCTGTGGGTCATAGCAGAAGAAAAGCTCCAGCCAGCTGCAAGAAGACAGAGGTAGACAGAGCATTCTTCCCTTCCCTGGAACAAACACATCTTCACCCTCTGGCTCCCTGTAATATCTTACATTTTATTTGTGCTAGCATGCTTTTGGAATTAGACAGGTTCATTATAGTGCTATATGATAACATCTTACAGAAAAAGGGGGTATTAAAAATTTGAGGAGCAGTGAATACATTTATCTAATTGAAAAGAAGCTTAGGTCAGAGCCCTAGGTCAATGAATTGCAGCTGGATTATTATAAATATCAAAACAATCACTTACTCTAAAATGGGATTACGTACAAAATGGGATTACAGGTGCATCACCACACCCAGTATCAATTGCTGTCTCAATTACAGTTTATTCTCCAAACTGCAAACCTGTTTGAGAGGGGGAAGGGAAATCTGTTATATGTAAACCATGACAGATATAAATAGGACTGTCCTTGGCAACAAAAAGGACATGTGTCTGTCTTACTAATATCCTTCTGGATCTAATGGCAAGGAGCAAGCAAAGAAGAAGGAATAGAAGACACAGGTATGTGCTGAAAAGGAACAAACAGCTGCTCTGTGAGCTTTAGAATGAGGTTTTGTGCATAATATTGGTGTCAGCATATACAGTGTGATCAACATGCATGCTGAAGGTCTAAATTAAAAAATAATAATTATAGCAGCAGACACACTACCTTTAATTCCTCTGACTTCTGCCATCATTTGTGCCACCTCTGAAGCCATTCTGAAAGACCTTGTTCATGAATCTCTTCAGTTGTACTGTCATGGCTGCTTTTACCTGCTGAGTCCTTTCAAAGCATTGCCATTCATGGTCATTGTCATGTCAAGGAAGAGCCAGAAGTCACATGGTACCAGCTCCATTGAACATTATAGATAAGGGTGCTCAGTAGTGCTTTTACTTGACAGAAGTTTCTACAAGCATTTTGAGGCAGCCACAGAAAGACACTCTGAAGGAGAACTTCCAGAAGGCCTCACAAAGTGCCAAGGATGATGAGTATATTTTGAAGTGATGAGAAATATTTTGAAGAGTTTTGATGGCAATTTTTCCTTCATTAATTTTGTCTTCTTATGTTTGATGATTCCTTGCGTCGTTGGTGGTTCCTGACAGCGTCACCTAGGCTCTGTACTTCCTGTTTCACAGGTCTATGGATAGTTCACCATATTTTTAAGCCTCAGTTTCCTCTTTGCAAAGTGAGGAGAGCAAACATCATACACCTCATAAAACTATCAATTGATGTCAAAACTTAAGCCAAAGAAGAGGCCTTTGGATAAGTCCCAGGTGCTGGAGAAATGTTTACTATAGGTCTCAGATGCATTTCACCAGCTCACACTTTGTATGCTATAGCTCTTGGGCAGAAATACATTTCTTTTCTCTCTCTTATTTTTTTTTTTTTTTTTTAGTTTTTGTATTTTAGGGATGAGTCCACAGAGTGATTAGGGTCTCACTACTAGATTAGACTCACAGTGGTCCACCTGTTTACAACCTCCCAAGAACTGGGATTACAGGTGTGTTCCACCACGCCCAGTCTCAATTGCTGTCTCAGCATGTCCCCGGGATGGGGCTGGCACTGCAGGCCCAGGAACCAAGTCCCCAGCCCCTGCACCTATTTGCAGGCACTGTAACCTGCTGAACTATTTGGTTGGCTCCAGAAATACATTTTCAGAAGAAAGGAATTAGTATTGTCAAGTCACTATTGGTCACATCATCTAAAACAGCCTAACCTACTCCATTGACTTTGCAGAAATTATAAAATGACACAAAGGTCCAGATCATCAAGAACTTCAAGAACTAGAGTATTCCTTGAGAGTAGCTATCCGTTTGACATCATATAACTCTTTTTTTAAAAGCTTTTATTTGTTTATTTATTTAAGTATTTAGTACAGGTTCTCACTCGCAGTTCATACTCATAGTGATCCTTCTGCCTTAGCCTCCCTAGCACTGGGATTACAGGTATGTGCCTCCATGCCCTGGTACACCTCGAGTTCTGGGGATAGCAAAGCATGTGGTACCAGAAATCAAATCTGGGTCCTTGTGCTTGCCAGGCAGACACTTAGACTGCTGAGCTATCTCCCCAGCCAGGGATCGAATTCAGGATCCTTTGCTTGCCAGGAAGACACTTCTGCAACTGAACTATCTCACCAGCTCAACATCATTGAACTCTTACAGAGACTTTTCCATGAGGGTAAGTCCAGGTATAAGTATGTTCCAGTATTGTGATTACATTCAATGCTTATAGCAGGGCATAGAAGTTTTTCACACATAACAGGCATTTTCTTGATTTAAGGAACTTGTTGAGCTACAAGTGTTATCTGAATTTGTTGAGCTATAAGTACTACAAGTAGCTGCAACTACCCACTTAATAACAATCTTGTGTCTTCAACACTGTTAAATTTCCCCCTTCCAATGAGCTCTGTTTGTATTTCTTACTGCCACAGAGCTTCCTTATCCTGTCTATTTCTTATTTACCTAAACCCTTAGCATACTAATATACAATATACTTTTAAAATCACATATGTGGTTTTTATTTCTGTCTCTTGTCTACCTTATATAACATGCTTATGAATTCTTCTATAATAGGAACTGAAGAAATGTTATGTAATTATTTTTTTAAAAGTTCTTTCCTGTCTTCAGAAAACGTATAATTCTGTCTGCAACATACATGTAAGAACTTGTTCAAAATAGTGCCCAAGGTCAGATACTTCCAAAATCTTATAAAATAACAGCTGATGACATGCTGAAACCTCTGATGAAACCCTGAGCACCATGCCAACTCTCACTTAGTGGCTTTAGGTGACTGCTAAGTCTTCTTTCCAGAACCATTTTACTTCTAAACCCTACTCATCCAGTCTCCAAATGGCCAATATATGCAAAGATATCATATGCTCATTTCACTTGGTTGGCTAATCCTATCAAGCCAAAGCTTTTGAATCTATAATCTAAAATTTCTGAAGCAGTATAAATGAAAATAATATGAGTGCAGAATACTATATTGGTAATACGCACTTTCAGGAAGGCATTCAAATTCAAAGAATGCATTTCCAGTCTCTGAGAGACTGAGGCAGAATGATTGCAAATTCAAGCCAAGCTCAGGATGCTCAGTGACTTGTCAAAGCAATTATCTCAAAATAATAAAAGACTAGAAATGTAACTCAAAGTAAGGGTCCTTGGATTAATCCCCAGTTTTGGAGAAAAACTGCTTTGGCCAAATCTAGTATGCCTAAGGACGTGGCTTTCATAATCATTGCTTCCATTGAGAATCACCTTGATCCTGTGGAGTTGGAGAAAGAGTTCTGCCTATTACAGATGTAAAAATGGAAGAAAAAAACTCAAAAAATGGAGCCAAAACAATCAAAAGATCAATGCTACTTCCAAATGCTGCTGGCTCCAACACTGGCCCCTGTCCTGCCCCCTCCTCCTGCCCTTTGCCTGCTGCTCCCTGCCTTAAATCACCTTGATGGATGCTTCTCTTATTTTCTGCCATGAAGTTTAGGATCCTGCCATGATAATCAGAGCTTACAGTCTTCCTCCGTTCAGCTCTTCTATCAAACCATTCCTCACTTCTGCATCATTGTTATCCAGTCCCTTTTGCTAAGCTTATGTAGTTCTAAGGTAAACTCCTGGAGAATATCCTTGAAAACAACTTCGTACAAGAAGACAAGACATATAAGTAAGTTAAAAGGTAATTAGTATTGTGAGAATGACGTGTAACCTGGACTTCAGTTTGTGCCTTTTAACAAATTTACCTATTCAACATGATAATGACAACGTTTGGTGCAAATAGTCACATCTATCATGCCCACATCTGCTGGGTGACATCTTTAACCTCTCTGCTATTTTTGCAATGCAAGCTGCATCAACTCCGGTCATTGTTTCTCCTTCCTTTGTCATGTGTTTATGAAGGAATGACCCTAGAAACTGTTTTTCTTTTTGAATTAATAAGGTATCAAATATATGGAAACAGAAGCTGTCTTTCTCTCATTAGTTACTAGTGCTGTGTTGTTTTTTAAAATAACACTTTTGTTTTAGTATTCTTGCCCTTGTTTCTCATCCAGTGAGGGCACTGAAACATGGGTTTAGGGTCTGAACACCCCTGGGTTTAGATCTCAACTCCTTTACTAACCAGTTGTGGGAATTTGGGTCCACCTAAATCAGTGGCTTGTATGTGAGGAAAAAGAAGTCACTTGAGACAGATATTGCAGTGCTGAAATGTTCTAATATACACAACATATTATGGAGTAGTCACCCTTAACAGTCATTTTACTTTCCATGGTTTCTATTGCCTATGTCAAGCGTAGTCCAAAAATATTGAATAGAAAACTCCAGAAATAAATAATTCATGTATTTTAAATTATGTGCATTCTGAAGAGTATGATAAAATTTTGTATCACCTCACTTTGTTCCCTGGGACATGCATCCCTGAGCTCTCTCCCCAGCTGGGGATTGAACTGAGAATCACGGTATCTGTGTTTCATTCACGCCCTACTCGCTGGCCGTCAGTTGCTGTCTAAGTTGTAAGTATGCTGACATACAAAAGTAAGGATCCTGGAAATTTTATTAATAGCTATTATTATTATTATTATTATTATTATTATTATTATTTATGTGTTTTAGGGAAAGGTCTACAGAGTGTTCAGGGTCTCACTACTAGATCAGACTTCTAGTGATCCATCTGGTTACAGCCTCCCAAGAGCTGAGATTACAGACAGGTACCACTATACCCAGTCTCAATTGCCATCTCAGCCTGGCCCGGGGTGTGAGGCTGGCATAGCAGGCCCAGAGTTTGAACCCCTGGTCCCTGCGCTTGTTTGTAGGTGCTTTAATCTGCTGAGCTATTTGACCAGCCCTTAATAGCTATTATTGTTAATATCTTCCTGGGTCTAATTTATAAATTAAATTTTATTATTCATGAGGAACTAGAGAAAAAAACAGTATACACCTATAGTATGAGTCTGCTTTCAGCCACCCCCTGTGTACATTGGATTCTATTGCCTGTGTTTGAAAAGTGACAGGTGCTGGACATAGAACAGGAGCTGACTCACAGTATACATTTAGAAGAGTCTACTGGAATCACTGATTCACTGAAATACTGTCCATAACTTCACTATCAGCTTTGATAAGCAAATAAACACCCAGGGATGCCCACATTTATGTTTTACTTGTACATAAACTAATATTACCTTCTTCTCTTGTATTTTTCTTCTCATTTCCTCTTACAGCTTAATAGGAAGTCAGTAAGCATTTGTGAGGATCCCACTAACCATGGCATCAATTATCCCTAGTTATAGTGCTATGACCTAACCTGACCCATTTGAATAAAAGAGTTGAGCTATAGAAAAGCCCAGCTTATGCTTGATTACAGACCTTCAGCCACAGTGTTGTCCACAGCAGGTTATTTCAAAGAAAACAGGTAAAATGACATTAAAATTTCTCCAGAAAAATAAATTTTCTTTGATGTGTGGGAAAAGACCTAAATGAAGCTTATCCTTTCATCTGAGGCAGAACAAATAGAAAATGTTTGCAAAATTCCTTAATCTTCGAAGACCAATACTATTCCCTCAACTGCTACAATGAATCCCTCTTATGTTTGTGCAAACTCTCTTTGTAAAGCTACCATGGAAGAAATCTCTCAGATCTGGATCTGCAACATCCTCAGTGAAGCTCTGGCCATAGTAAGGCTTTATTTCCTTCCCAAGGATACCAGGTTGGGCTCTTTACAAACTGAAGTGCTCACCTCTTTCCTGACTGCAATCCTTGCACAGAAGCATAGCCAAAGTGTGAAAGCCAGACTGTTGTAGCTAAAGGGAGAGAGTGGTTGTTAACTCCACCAAACAATAATTATAGGAGAAGCAGTAGCAGTTACTCATTGATCATTGTCTAAGTGTTATGCAGATATTTAGCCTTTTCTCTGTGTACTTCAGTGAGCTCATAGTCATCTGTCCTACGAGCGCTATGTTCACACTCATTTTACAACAAGGAAACTGAGGATTAAATAAATTAACTAGCTTTCTATGGCACAGTCGTCATGTAATCTAAAGCAGGGAGACAGAGTGATACTTAATGGAAAGTGGAAGGCTAACTGACAAGAAATTGCTGTCTTCTTTTCTGGACACTTTAGTGATGATTTCCTGAAAAAGCTCCCATTACTCAAGAGAAATGACCATCAGTGATTTCTACCAGTCTATGCTTACTAAGCACTTACTAAATCTACCATTTACAAAGCTCTTTAGCAATTTGCAGAAAAAGCTAAGTAATATGCCAAAGTTACTCCAAACTCTTCATAGAGTATCAAATTTGAAAGAAATCTCAGAGCTGGAGTCTAGGCCAGCTTTTTTCAAAATGTTATTAAAGATTCTCTGATCAATAAATGGAGGGGAATCATAAAAATTCAAAATTCTAGTCTTACCACAAACCAATGAAAAAAATCTGCTTATATGTGAATTTCCAATTTGTCTTAGTGCCAGAAATACTTTTATGCTCTATTGAAGAATTTACCATGTCACAGCTCTTTTATGTTATGGGGAGGGATGAGGTCTCAGAAGGAAAAAACATGGCATCCAGCATCCTCTGTCAATAAGAATCAGAAAGCTTCTTCCCAGCTAAAATGGACCAGATGTGATCAGACTGACCCTGGGGTGACAATGTGGGCAAATGCTAGGTACAGGCACATGCACACATCTTATGCACTGGTGGTGCGTCCGTGTTGCCACACAGCTTGGCCTATCTTGGCCACTGGAGTAACTTTGTCCAGCTGAAGGTTCTAACTGCCATGGGAGATGGCTCAGTACAATAAGTGCTTCCCTGATTCCTTTTTTATGTTTCTTCAAGCATAAAGCAGTGGCCAGGTTTATTCAAGAAAGTAAAAAGGAAGAATGAGAGAAAAACTGATTCTTCAGTGTGAGCCTGAACTGAGTAAAAGGAGAAAAACAATAAATAAAAGGCTGCACTAGAGAAAAAGCAGGGCAGGCTGCCATTTAGAAAGTCATGATAGACAGCCTGGACTCTTGAACAGAGAGCAAGTACACAGTTCCATTCTTCAGGATAGAAGGAAAATCTGTTCAGGATTAGATGGACAAAATCTGGGCCAGAAACCTCAGTTAAGACTACAAGATTTAATTGCATTGGCAAAGACTCTTTTTCATAGACTAGGTTCAAAGACTCATGATGCATATCTTTTAAAGTGCACACAATTTTATCCACTAAACTTGCCAATCTCCAAATCACTTCTTGGTTTGAGAAAGCAGTTTTATCCCCTCAAGATCCCACTGAAAACAGACAATGCCCATTACCTGGGATCTAAGAATAAGGATTGCCTCATGTAGATCTTTCAACTGACATGGCTTAGAGACTGAAAATTTTATAGCAAGAAAGAAAGCATGACTGAACTTGTGCATTTCCCAAAGCACCGTATGGATTCTAAGTGAGGAGAAAATCTTTCATCCTGAACAGAAATCTGCCTGCCCATGGCCTCTTCCAAAATTATAGACATGTGGAAAAGTAAAAACAAAAAATTCATTTTCATTCTGCTTTACAAGGGAACCATGTATAAGTCAGATCTGTGTCCTGTAATTTTCATACTATGTGACTACATCTACAGTATAGAAAGAATCTGTACATACCAACCAATAATATGAGAATGACAATGTTATGTTACATGATTGGAAGTTAAAAAAAAGGAAAAACACCCAGCACTCTGCTGGGCATATGACAGAAACCTGAAGACATACTGTTTGGTGGTTCCCTAAAGTCTTTAGTATAGATGTTATTTTTATTTTATTCATAAATTAACAGTCTTTTTAATATACATCTTGAGTGTATATGTGCATGTATGTATTAAATGTATATTCAAAACATACAAAATGGAACCTAAAAAGTATGTGGTGCAGAAAGAAAAAGCAACATAAATCATTTTATGTACTCACAGTGGGGAGGTTAAACTCCATCTCTCTGAACAGTGACATTCATTTGTATCTGAGTCAACCTACTTGATGCTTGCACATAAAGGTGTAAATTACCATCTGCTTTAGAAATATTATTTGAAAAGTGAAGCCCTTTTTTTAAAAAAGGTCAAAAAGGGATCATAGAAAAACAAATGAAATAATTGGAGCTTTCAGACTAGGCCTTAGAATATTGGAATATCCCTTTCAATTGAAGTATTAGATCTGCCAAATGCACATAATTTCCTAGCAATTGAGTGGGAAAGTGAATTTACATTGACTATTACCACGTGAACATTTATACCACTGAAAACTTGAGCATTTATTTGAGTGAAGTACAAAGACATTTTAAAGTAAAAAATCTACAATATTTTCATACAAACTAACATTGCTAAGCAAATAATGACTGCCGAAGGAGGGAAAGTTTTGGCTCAGGAATTTAAAGCCAATTTCCTGTTCTTCCTATGTGTTTCTATGACAGTGAAGAGCAAAGTGGAATAAGCTCCCTTATTGGACTGATATTTTGGTGGGCATCTACTGGAGCTTTCCTTTCTAATGCACTATAGTTTCATAAAAAGAATTTTTAAAAATTCTAGAAAACAGAAATCAGTCAAAATTGGTTAAAAATAAAATATCAAAGAATCGGTGCTTGTTTGGGTCATGCTTTTATAGCATTCAAATACCTTAGATGGAAACCAAAGGATATTATGTTTTTAGAGAGAACCCAGGTATAAACATTTGGATAGGGTTTACTTGTGATGTTTGTATGTTGCTCTTACACCCATCCCAGTCCATAGCAAAGTATTAATATGATTATAACAATCTTTTTGGAAAGGAGCAAAGGCTGTATGTGATCTTAACTACCATTAATGAAGAGCAGAGTTCAGAAGTGAGGAAAAAGAAAAAGATAAGAATCAATCTCTCTCAAACAAATAACCATTTAGTGAATGTCCACTATAATCCTGGTCATTAACATAAGGAATCTAGTTTTCAGAATACATGACATACATGTCTTGCATTTAGTTATGGTTGGAAGGGGAGTCAGATACCTAAGATCGTAAACCTCAATGATACTTGGAGAAAACCCTTGTTCTGCCCAAGAAAAGTAAGCAAACTTGACATTCACCTCATCTTTGAAGAAATCCTTAAGTAATGATAGCAGAAATCTTTGTTGCAGAATATGAACCAGGCAGTTAGGCCCAGGAAACACTTCTCCTGCAGTACCTCTGTCTAAGCCAGGCTTGGAGAAGTCACTCTGCTCACAGATATGAGTCCCCACCCCTGCTACTGCATTCTCTGTAGAATAATTTCTGAGCCAAGACTGACAAAAATGAAGAACACTATGTGTGATAGGTTTCTGTGTCTGTCATTCCCAACTTATACATCAAAAGACCTTCCTTGTGACTACTTGAAGAAAGAACGGGTTATGTGTATACACATCCATATAAAGACATTCTAGATTTTAGATGAATGTTGGAAGCATCCAGCCTTTCTTGATCTCATAGTGTTTTATAGATCAAGTTCAATAAATTTCTAGTACATTTTGAGAATACAACATTAAGCTTTCAAATAAAGGCTCATTATCTATCTTTGAAGTAGGTAATAGTCTAAAAGGTTGAGGGAGAATAACATTATAGTGTGTGAAGCTGGAGCCATGCGGTTTAGGAACAATAAAAATTGGTTCCTTTATCATCATTTGGTAGTCTTTTTTTCTAGACAGAAGATGGCAATGATTTCAGATAGCTTCTTTTTATATTGCCAATTCATTCAATCTATGACATTTAATGAAAGATAGCTGCAGCAAGAATTTCCAGCAGCAGGGTTGTATGAAATCCACTGAAATTGATCCACAGTCATTTTTAGAGAGACAGCTGATATATAACAAGTAAATGATGTCCTCTGAAAAAAAAAAGTTGCCTCCACACTTCAAGGGAACCTTTTAGGGGTAGAAGGGGTTCTCTAAATAATAATAATAAATCTTAAGAAAATCCAGATTAATGATTATAGTGCAATACACAAAAAACACCTAACACCAAATAAAATTAAATCATCAAATAATTACCATAAAATACTTCCTCTATTTAGTTTGAGTCTTTGAATTGTTTCAAAACTTTCCCATATATTTTAGGTTATATGCTTTTCCTACTTTAACTTTCTCAATAGTTTTTAACACCTGAAAAGATAAAGACATGAGAGTTCTTGAAAGGTTAATGCTGATGTTTTGTAACGAAAAATGTTGAGAGTTTTCATACCGTAGATTGGGTTGCATTTTTAGCAAATATTTAAAATTTCTATGAGCCAAGCTATTTTTTTAAAAAAGGTGAAATCAATTCTTATTTCTCAAGTCAGGAATTGAGTAATCTTTTATCTGAATTGTTCATATTTCCATCTTACTGTCACCCTTCAAGACCTACTCTCATGTAAGTCATGAGGGGTGAACATTAGCTGTAACTTGCTCAATTTTGGAAATTTCCTCTGTGAGCAAAAATGAATATTGCTGCTTCTGCTTATTTCTAGTGTACATTTTTTCTCAGGTTTTCAAGGACATAAAGGAATGAAGAAACAATGCATAGTATTGTACTCTCGATAGCTGTAAAATGGAAGACATTATTTTTTAGAAATAAGCTTTACCACAATGGGAGACGAGGCATTGAAGAGAAGTGGCACCCACAGGATGTAAGCAGAAGGCTAATATCCATTTCAAAGAATATTTCATGATGCCAATAACAGTCAGATGATTTTAAAGCAATCACATATGTACCATCTCATAGCACCAAACCTCACACATACTAAAATCTCAAAAGATGAATTTTCCTCACAGGGTACAAAATACATCCTGTCTGGAAAGAAAGTGATCACCTATTGGAAGTCCCATCTGCTTCCAGGTAGTACATTCTATTATGTAAGTGAAACACCTGTTTTTGTTTAATGTCGATTGAAGGCCTATAAAACAGATTGCTTCCTAGCTTGGAAGCCTATAAAATTGATCGAAACCCTTCTGGCTCCATGGTGATAAGAGCGCACTGAGATAGGATTACAATGTGCATTGTTCACACTGTGAAAACTGTTTTTTAAAGAGTGAGAAGTTTGTTTTTCCCATCTTAGTCACCTGGCAGCTCATTCAGATTTCCTCCAGCCCACTCTCACCGTGAATACTACAACCCCTGGGTGTGGGTGCCAGGAGTAGGGAAACACTCCATCCTCTCTTCTATTCCAGTGGAGCAAGAGGGAGGGCAGTGGTGGCATCTGTGTTCTAATCTGGAGTAAAAACTGAAGTTTTGCTTATCAAGAAAGAATATAGATTTAAAAAATAAAACATAATTTGCCTTTTTTTTTTTTTTTTTTTGGCGGAACTGGGGATTGAACTCAGGCCCTTGTGCTTGCCAGGGAAGCACTTTTACCACTGAGCCATCTCCCTGGTCCCTGCCTTTTCAAAAGTATGTCTTCTATTTCAATTACCTCGAGGTCACTTCCAGTTCGCAAGGTAAACTAGAGCTTTATACTTGGGAGATGTAGCAGCTGCTGTTCTAGCCACCTGGTCAAGCTGAGCTTCCTCAGGAGCAGGCTGACATCATTTGACTCCTTAACTGGGCACTCAGGTCCCTATCAGACCACCTAAAAGTCGCATTAACATGCATCTGATTTGAATTATTTAGGCAAAACCAAACAAATGCAGGGTGTGAGATATTTTGTGAACTGATGTTATAGGCCTAGGATTGTCCAAAAAGTCAAATGCATTGAGAAAAACAAAATATTTTCTCAAAAAAGTTAAAACAATTACACAGAAAAAATCAGTTTTAAAAATCAGTTTACAGCACGGTAGGATCACTATAGTTTATAATAGTTCATTACATGTTTCATAAAACACTAAAGAGTCTCAAAGGTTCCAACCCCACAAAAAATAATTGTTTCAGGAGAAGGAAAAGCTAATTTTCCCGATTTGATTATTACATGTACTGAATTATTACAGCAGTTCTCATAAATATGTATATATTAATTTTTAAAAGTTATTTAATATTGATGATTGGAAGACTCAATATGAAGAAATCAATTTTCTCATTCTATAAATTGAACTGCAATGTAAATCAAACTTTCAACAGGTTTCTTTAGAAACTGACAACCTGAATCCAAAATTCATATAGAAATGCAGAGAACCTGGCTTAAATAACTATAGGCAAAAAAGAGAACAAGGATATAAGTGTAACAATATTATCTGATTTTAAGTATTCTTTGTAAGACTGATATGGTAACACCCTAGTGTTCTGGGTCCCCAAAGCAGTGAAACCACAGATTTCAGTAAGCCTGGGGAAAGTAGTGAGACCCTTTTTTAAATTTAAAAAAAAAAAAAAAAGACTGGTGATAGTTTAGTGTGGAGGCCCTCAATTCAAATCCTCAGTTCAAAAATAAAATTATGTAATAATCAAAACAACATGGCACTACAAAGAAATACATAGACCAAAGAGCTCAGAAATATGTTGACAAGTATACAAAGACAGTACAATAGAAAGACAGCCTTCCCAAGAAATATGCTAGAAAGATATTCATATAAAAAATGGACTCATATCCACACCTTTGTGCACATGCACAAATTAATGTAAAATAGGTTGCAGATATGAACATAAATCCTCAAACTATAAAACTTCTAGAATCATAGAAAAATATTTTCAGCCTTGGCTTAGGCAAAGATTTCTTAGATGTAACATTGAAAAGTAAAATGTACAAAACAATGCATTGGTAAAATGTAGTTAATAGCAGTTAAAAGTTTGCTCTTTGAAAGTCACCGCTAAGAGTATAAAAAGGCAATTCATAAACCTGTAGAAAAATCTTTGCAAAGGATATAGCTGGTGAAAATTCTATACACACAATCCAAAATCCTCAAATTTTAGCCACAGAAAGAAAGCCAGACCAGAAAAAAATGGGTATAAATATGAATCAGACTCATCACCAAAGAAGATATTCAAACTATATATAGCCTCAATGTCAGTAATTATCAGGAAAATGAAAAATAAATAGGACTTTACCATACATCTATTAGGTAGCTAATGTTAAAAGTACTGACTGTAACAAGTGTTGGAGAGGATCTGGAGAAATTTGGATCATAACCTATTGCTGATAAAAATAGAAAATTGTACCCCCACTTTGGTAAATATAAGTACTTTAGCAGCTTCTTAACAAGTTAAAAAATGCATGCTTGCCATATGATCAACCACTCCTTCCAAGATATTTTCCCAAATTAAATAAAAAAGTTAATACGAAGTTGTACATAAATATCTGTAACAGGCTTTGCCGGACAGCTCAATTGTTTAAAGCATTGCTTGAGTAAATGCAGTGAGGTGCATGAGACTGCGGTTCAATATCCAGCTCCAGAAGCTGTACCAGACCTGCCATTAAGGCATACTGAAGTAGCCAAGAAAGAATCCTTCTAAAAACTTGGGGCCAGGGAGATAGCTCAGTAGAATAAATGCTTGCACAAGGACCTGAGTTCAATCCTCAGTTCCACTAAATAAATAAATAAATAAATAAATAAATAAATAAATAAATAAATATCCATAACAATAATTCCTCAAACTGGAAACACAGCCGTTGTGCATCAGTAGATGAATAAATGAACTAGCGCACATCCATAAAGCGGAATACTACTCAGCAATATGAGTACATGACCTACTGTTGCATCCTACAGAAACATGATTGAATCTGAAAATAATTGTGGTAGATTAAAAAAAGCTACACAAAGCGGTAAGTAGTGTGTGCTATTATTTATGTAAAATTCTAGAAAATACAAACTTTCGGTGACATTAACTGTTGCTTGGCAGTAGGTAAAAATGAAAATAATTTTGGGAAAATTAGAAAGAGCACAAGGAAATGCATGTGATGATCTAAATTATGCTGGTGACCTCACTGCTATACACCTATCAAAGCTTAGCAAAGTTTGCTTTTTTAATACATTCAGTATTGTTCATTAATTATACTTCAGTTCAAAACAAAAGGCAGGGAGTGTTCTAGACTATCAGTTGAAAGAGATGTAGTCATACAGTGCATGAATTTTATTGGATTTGTGGTCTGATAGAATCTTACCTCATGTAGTAGATAATATTATGAGATAATACTATGTTACATTTCTTAGGTATGATAATAACACGCTTTTGTAGTAAAAGGTCTAATTTCTCAATACATAAAAGTGTAATTATTGTAATATGTGTGACATTCAAATAGTTGAACAAATAGAGAGAAAAATCACTCTGTTGAGATCGGTATAAGTGGTGAATATGAATGAAGAGCATACTTAAGTTCTATGACAAAGTTTCTGAGAATTGGAATATTTTACACTTAAAAACCAGGAGGAAAATGTATTGTATTAGCTTAAGTACATCTGGGTACAGAACGTAAAGGAAGGAATTTCATTTCAGTTACAGGTATGAAGAAATAAGTGCTAGGGAGAGCTGAGTTGAGAACAACAGTAGAGAAAGCAAGAAAGAGATTGATCTAGGTATATGAGCAGGATGGTTTGGATAACTATACTGTGCATTTTTGCTGATCTATGAAAAGAAGCAGTTAACAAGAATTTGTTTCATCTTATTTTCTGAATTATTTCTTCTTTTTCACTTGTTAATTTCTTATACATTGTTTTCTTTATTTCTTCTTCCAATTTTATGTGCATACATCTGTTAATACGAATAACTGGTTGGAAGACAGCACTATGTGCTAAACAGATACTATGAAATTTATATTACTTTGTAAAGTGAAATTCTATGTCACTTGTAATTTTTTTCTGTTTTAATTCTAATGTGTACTCTCTTTAAAAAATAAAAACCTAAAAAATACATTAAAGAGTAAAACTGCAATATGTTAAAATACAACTATGAAAAAATAGAATCTATGAACTATGAATCATAATTTTTAAAATCTATTTTAAAGACTAAAATTTATTTAGCAAAGGAAAAAAAAATTGAAGATTCTCAGCTTGTCTTTGATGTAAGTGCTGGAAAGTGACAAAACATATTTTGAAACTCCTGATTTTAACTGGAACTTGAATGCCCGTGAGTATTTTAAATAGTACTGTGAATCAGACTGAACTTCAGGGGAATACAAATGCAAGAAAGTAACCGAGGAATTCCTTTAGTGTCCATCCAAGCAACAAAAGTGTGTTGGATTGTTATAGAGACTCAACAGGGCTCAATGGATGTCCCAGCTAGATCTTTGCAGTTCAGTTACAGAGCTGCCCCACATGGTGCAGAGGCTGAGTTTCTACACTGCACCATCTCCAAGTATTTATCTAGAGATACTTAAGGAAAGTGAATAAATAGCCTTAGGCGAAGTGAGTTTCTGCAGCCCACAAAATTCTCAAAGAAGATCTGAGCTCCTGACCACACCAAAGTGTGCAGAACAAATGCTGAAGGCAGATCCCTCGCAATGATATAGCCTAACACCCAAAACATATCACTGTTAGTTCTTCCTTTATATAATGTTAATAATTTAACAGTAATCATGCTCACATAATTATTTATAAAGGCTGTTAAATAGTTGGTGAATAATAACTTAGGAATTTTATTTCAAAATTCTAAGTTTCTTCAAAACATGGGTTGATTTTCCTCCATAATGTGAAGACCCTGGATTTTTAACATAAAGAAAACAAATATTGGTAACTCGAGATGGAAAAAGCATCTTTCTGAGGGTCACAGTAAGAGAAGTCATTGGCATATAAGAGCTTAAAAACATCCTTTGCCATGACTGCTAAGTCAAAAAGAAGACACTATAGTTTAGGTTTTCTAATTCCCGAATACCATGACTTCACATGTGTACCACCAATATATCTGTTAGCCCTAAGTCTTAATGCATATTTGGGTATCACGTTTTTTGACCACAGAAGCAAGAAAAGCTATAGAACCTAACTGAAAGAGAAGGTATCATAAATCATTGTTAAATACCTTACATTTTGTTTGTTTGTTTTTGAGACTAAGATTCACTATGTGGTTCACACTAGCCTCACACAGCAATCCTTCTGCCTCAGCCTCCTGAGTGCTGGGGCTGTATGCACTACAGTGTCCAGATAAACACCCTATAATTACACAACCAACTTCCCAGAATTCAGGAAGATATGTAAAATAGTGAGTTCTTTAACGATATGATCCATTTTCAGGCTTAGGCTGAATCCACTCTTTCTCATTCATGCTGGTATTCATTTCCCATTCAACTCTTCCCCTCAACTCCTTCACACATGTGAGTTTTTCAGTTTGAGACCACCCCAACTGCTGCCTCTCCAGTTACCAACTAAGGAATAAATCTCCTCTCCAATCCCTTTGGTTCATACTTCACTGACCACCAGCTCTTTGTCCCCTTCCTAAGCAATGGGTATGCCATGATCCAGATCCATTCTGGTCATCTGTAATGACACTTAACCTTTCTCCTGCGGGGCTGAGGCTCCCTTCAGTATTACCTTTGAATGCATTGCTATATGCACATTCTTCCTTTGGAGATGCCAACTTCTATTTTTACTCCATTTCCTTCATAAAACAAATAGGTATAAAGTAGATGGAAAAGGAAGAGGTCTTATTCTACCAAATATAGTACTAAAAATCCTGACTTGAAACTCAGAGAATTTCCCATTACATTCCTAATGAAGCTTAGATTTCCCTGTCTCCATCCGGGTACCTTCCTTGGTCTATCCTTGATCTTTTCAGTTTAGTCTTGTCCTCTGTCATACTCTATGAGAGCAAAGCCTTCAAACACCTGAGCATGCTCCAGATGATATTTATATTTCATTTATCTGCCTTTTATTCTGCTTGCTTGAGCATCTTTTTATCATTTGGAGCATGTGCCTGGGTGTGTGTACATAGCTGGATGGAAAAACAGCAAAACTACAATACCTGGACATGAAAATAGATTTGCCAAGGAAATCAGACACAGTTCACCTTCATGAAAAGGATGTTTGCTCATGTTTCATATTAGGGACTATGAGCTTAAATATAAAATGCACAAAAATATAAAACTAATGGTAAAGACTCAGAATTTTCTGTCAGTTACTTTCAGAAATACTTAAAGCTGTTTGTCTTTCTAATCACTGGCAAATAAGGATTCAGAGAATCAAGATTTAAGTAGGTTTGTAACTTACTCTTTTATTAAATATATATTTTAATGAATATGAATATCGGTGTAATAGAACAAGATTTAGAGACAAAAGACCTCAGCTTTCATCCCGGCGAGTGTGCCCCTGCATAGGTCATGTATCTCTCTAGAGATAAGATTTTGAATTAATATACTCCTAAGTACATTTACTTTAAGAACCTAAATCTTAATCTAAACCAGATATATATTGTACAGAGTTAATTTTACTCTTTAGAATGTTAATGTTGTACTTTCCTTTTGCAATTGCAATTCCTTTCAAAAATTGATTTCCTTCTTTATTTGTTCAAAAAAAATTAGTGAAATATTCCATATTGACAGTTATAACCCCGCAATCATGAAACTAAAAATTTTTAGGAGGGTAGAGGTAGAGATAAATGAATTCATGACTACAGTGAATAATCACTGACTCTGATGGATCCTGTGAATAAAAGAATAGGCTCTTATGAGAGCACATTGCACAAGGAGAAAATTCAAGCTGGTGGGTGGACTGTTTGGAAGTCAGTTACCCAAAGTCTGTGAGAGAAAACAGAGGTTGAACTTGAAAGCTGATTCCCAAGTTAACTAAAGCTCATTCACAGAAAAATAAATACAACCAGACAGTAGAATGTGTTGAGTCCCTTTGCTAGAAATGAGCTTGAAGCTCCCAAGAAAGCCAGAGATAAATTATATTCAGAAGAAACTGGCTAAGAAGTTGAGTACAGCCACAACACATGTTGCAAAGCAAAGGGAAGACATTGCAAGATACTATACAGAAGGTGTGCAGGTTTTATAAAGATTACTCTGGTTACTCTGTGCAGAATTATCAAAGGAAGACACATGGGATTTAATGAAGCCAGTTGGAGAGTTATGATGGGATCCTGAGCAAAAAGCACAGATCATGAACAGGAGAAGGTGGTAGAGGAAAAGGGCTAACACTTGGAAACTTGTAAAGGTTCTCTGTACCTCTGTGATATAAATTGGTTTACTATATTTAAGACTAAGATGGGATCAGTGGAGAAAGAAGGGACCAGATTTCTAAAACATCTTACAGCTAATGTTAGACAACTGCATAAAGTGCAATTAAGCAGCAAGTATTAAAGAATGATGTGTTTTGCTGGTCTTAAGTATTTGACCATGAAGTAATATTTAATGCATAAATTTAGAAATGAATGAAGACCTTCTCACTAACTACAGTTCTTGCCTTTGATTTGCTCAACATTGATTTACATTTTTTTTTACTATAAGCTCTGTGTACTTGAGCCTAGATATTTTGTGGACTGTGGAGACATAGTAGTTTACTCACATTCTTGTCAGTTAATCATGTTATGATCTTTCAGACTTTATTAAGAAGGTGAGGTTTTCAAATATTTATTATTGATTTCAAAATACTTCAAGAGGGATCACAGTGGCAGAAACAAAATCCATGTAGTGTCTTAGACAAGTTGAAGTCAGTAGCTTTATAGTTTAAAAAAAAAACAAAACAAACTGAAGTCAATGCGTTGCCATGACAACCATTCCATTTTTCTATTGTGAGGAGACAATTAGGTGCTAACCCCGGGTGTTAGCTCAAGCTTTTGAAAGGAAAGCTTCCATCTTTCACTAGGCAGGGTTGCTGCATTTTCATTGCTGCTGCAGGGTCTGCGGAAGTCACTGTTGATAGCTGTGCTTTGTTTAATGAGTATGTGGAAGGGGTGGAACGTGCAGGAGGCCACAATGGGCAGCCTAGTCCACTCCTCTCCCTTGGGTGTGGGCAGGGAATGAATGTCCCTGGGAGCCTCAGGCTCATCACTGACTTTCTGAGCTTCTGTCTGACCTAAGGCAAAGGATGAATGAAGCTAATGGCAGAAAAGACAGCCGGGCGTGGTGGCGCATGCCTGTAATCCCAGCACTCGGGAGGCTGAGGCAGGAGGATTGTTGTGAGTTCAAGACCAGCCTGAGCTACAAAGTGAACTTAAGGCCAGCCTGAACTGCATAGTGAGACCCTGTCTCAAAAAGACAAAAAAAAAAAAAAAAAAAAAAAAAAGATAGCTTTCCTTTTGTGTCCACGAACTTCCTTCTTCAACTAGATCAATGAAGTTATTTTGCTTGCACCCATAATAGTAGACACAAAGGGTACAATGGTGAGATAGATATGCTTCCTAGTGGGGAAATAGATGCAGGTTCTCTGTTGCCCTTCCTACTCCCCTATTTCCCCCAAACACACACACACATACACAAATACACACACACAAATACACACACACACACAGATGAAGTGATGTTTACTTTGAGCATGTATGCTACAAATGTGTTATTTTGGTTGGAAAAATTTTAGTTAGAAAATTCCTAGTTTAAGGGATCAAACTTCAGAGGAAATTTGAAGGATGAATAAAAGATAAGGCAGCTGGTTAGGAGAGCCTTCTAGGGGACTGGAAGCTAAGGTTGTACTGTTCCTGATACAAAAAGCCCAGTGCAGCTCACTTGCCACAGGCTCTCCATCACTGCTCTAGATAAAAGGGAAAGCATTAGTGAAGGCCCCTAGGCTGAAGAGGAAAGAATATGCCAGAGGCCTGACAGAGGTGAGCTGAAGACAAAATGGGTGGATGACTTTGATTTTGTCATAAATTTAGAAGTGAACAAGAACCTTCTGTTGACTACAGTCCCTGCTTTTGATTTTCTCACTTACAGATTTTCTCTCCCTTCCTGGCTCTCACAAAGTATTCTGGTTCTGTCTCCATTATATATTCTTCCTCATTTCATTGTGTAAGTACTAGTGCTCAAGCTCAGTAGTAAGAGAAAGGCAAGGTGCTATAGGGAGCCTGTGAGCATGTCTGTCTCTGCTGCTCCAGCCCCAGTTCAAGCATCACAGCCTTACTGCTCTTGGCTGTGCAGTGTGTGCTTCTCAGATTATTTTCATTCATTTGTTCTGCTGCCATGAACTGAGAACCTTTTGTGTATGAAGAGCTACGCACTGAATCACACATATGCTTTTTGCTTCTCAAGTTCAGTCTTGTGAAGAGATCTTCATTAGAGAAACATACCCTGAATGAATAGTCACAAATTGTGATTGATAAAGTAAAGGCAAATAACATGTTCTATCATGAGGTGAGGAAAAAATGAGCAGGATATGGACTTCAAGGTCAGAGAAGTTGTACCCAAGGAAGCAGGATGGAAAGACAGGTAGGAGGAAACCAGGGAAAGAGGGGCAAGAACAGCCACAAAGAAGAGGGAACATCGCAGACCTAGGGCCTAGATGGATGAGACATGGCTTATTTGTAGAATGTGGAGACAGTGAGAAAAGACAAAAGGGGTCACTTGTAGGGTTTTGCTATAAGTTGGGGACCTTTATCTTCATCCCCAATGTAGCAGGAAGGAGCAAGTGGGAAAATCAGTGTTCTGATATATCTGCTTTAGCACTGAGATTTTTTTAAACGATAAAGACCTGGAATTGAGGTGCTTCTCAAATCCTGTAAGGAATATTAACAAACTTTGCAGGGCATACTCAGAACAAGTGCCAGCAAAGATCAGACCTGAGGCCCACCAGAATGAGAGGAGGGGGCACTTAACAACTTCTTTTAGACTCCTAACCCACCCTTTGGAAACAAAAGTAAAGCAAAACAGATCTTTCGAAGACTAGAGAAAAGCCTTCCTCTTCCTCTGTAGAGCTCCCTCCCTCTCACCGTGTCTGTCTCGGGGTACGCCATTTCTCTGCCCAACCCCAGGATTCTCAGTGAAGCTCCATGTCTACTATTTCCTGGGCAATCTCATTTGAATTACTTGCCCTATTTTATACTTAAACAATGCACCATGAAGGACCTTGATGAAGGACTTACAGTACGGTCACCTCTGGAGAGGCAGCTCCGTGAGACAAGATTACAGACACAGAAGTAGTGACCCACAGCACATTAGCTACTGGGTTCCGAAGGTGCTATGTAGGAAGGACAGAGGTTGGAGCTCTACCTCGATTCCCATATAGAAGTAGTGAAAATGCCGGTAAATAAAGTTGTACACAGGGAAAATAGCATGGTAGTGCAAGGGGAAAAGATTAGAGAGCAAGAACCAAGTAAGGGGCAAAGTGCGAGTGACAGAAGATCACCAAAATCACTGACAGGAACAGTAGGAGGAAGGAGAAAGCTGGGATATTTGTGTTTTTCTTTATTTTTAAATTAATTAATTAATTTTTTATGTATTTGGTACAGGATTTCACTATGCAGCTTGGTCTTGTGGTGATCTTCCTGCTTTCAGCATCCCCAGAGCTTGGATTATAGGCATGTGCCACTAAACGCGAACTCTGGCTGGCTCAGCATGCCCCAGAGGAGGGACTGGCGCAGCATATGGTGGCGGGGATTGGACCTAGATCCCTGCGCTTGCCTAAGCACGTGCTTTAGTCCGCTGAGCTATCTCACTGGCCCACGCTGGGATGTTTGTGATAATCAAAAGTGTCAGAGTTCATCAAGAAGCCATGGTCAATGGCTTTGAAGACTGAAATGAGAGCATGCTATTTTAATTAGCATATGATAACTGCCATCTTGTCAGTGGCCTTTAGCTTCTAATCTTGTCTGGATGAAAACTTTGAAAACAGTTTAAAGCACACTGAATATTCCTAAGAAAGGCTAAGGTTGTTTCATGTTTAAATCTTACTGCAGTATCAATATTTTTGTTTGTCTATTATGTTTTTGTATTAATTATAACTATAACTGAGACTTTAAAAGTTGGCAGTTTTGACAGATTCCACTTATAAAAGTGGAATATTTAACTGGATCTTTAAAAACTGAGGTCCTTTAGCTCAAATTTTATTATTTTAACTCTATAAATTGACTTTCAGAGTAATACAGAATATCATTATATCATACTTTAGACATTCCCCAGTAAAGTACCACCCAGCACTTTTATACAAGACAGAATCACACATAGTCTCCTCCAGAAATGGCACTAGGTTCAGTATGAATGAGTATGAGCTGGGGATTTAAAGATAGCTGGCAAAATATGGCAGAAATGTATCTGTAGACTGACAATGGGGAGAATGCCTCGGCTTTGCATGCTAAATCCCTACAAGGCAGAAGTCTAAGAATCTTTGAGCTCACAAGCCTGCAGAAGTGGTAAATGAACCCTTCAGCTAACACAAACAGTGATAGTATTGGCTATCACTATACTATAAAAGAATACAACTCATATCTTAGAATTGCAAGGGAAACAGTTCTGAAATCAAAGGAGAAGTGTCAGAAGGGTGATGAGAGAGAGAGCAATTGT